>JAIXHY010000106.1:0-43551 GCA_020449905.1 Globodera pallida | reverse complement strand
AGATAAAATAAAAGAAAAAAACGCTTACCCAATTCTAAACAATGTAAAAATTAAAAATATTAAATTTATGATTATAATCAAAAATATTTCACAAATTGCGTACTCTACATTTAACAGAGGACCAATCAAATTTATCCTAAATAAGTATATTTGGCGTTGAGCTAATCATGTTTATTTTATAAATTTATGCCTTTAAAAGCACAAAACTAAATATTTTCATTTGCTGCTAACAAAAAAAGACAAACTAAAAAACAGAAAAATCAAATTCTTGCTCGTCACAATTTGTGACGGCGTGAGGCTGATGAAGAAGGGATCCGAGCTTCGTAAAACCGAAGTAATACCAAAACTGAACGAGATCGAGATGTTTTCATAAATAATAATAAGAATGTAATTTTCTAAAATTGTACAAAAGAATAAATGTAAAGTCACAAAATAAGATAAATAAAATAATTAAAAAAATTTTATTATAAGTTTTTTAAAATTATTGGGGCATATTACTAGTAAGTAATCTAATTTTTGCTTTCTAGATTAGATTGAATGCGAAAGGAACTACTTGCATCTGAATATTTTTTTATCGCATTTTCCTTTATTAGGTTTAATTTAAAATAATTTTTTTATAATTTAACTTTTTCAAATTAACCGATCCCTTGTTTTAAATTGGTTTTTTGAATTAAAAATTTTTTTGTTGATTTCAAAATATTATTCCATTTTGTATTTGTATGGTTTTATTTTTTGGAGTTGTCATTCTAATTGCATCTTTGATACAAAGCGTTATATTTTCAATGTTTTAGGGGCTGCAACCAGAAAAATATGGCGTTAATAAAATGTTAACGTTTTATAATATTTTTAAGGAGCAGATTTAAAAAAAATCCGATTTAGAACTGAATTTGATTGAGCGTAATCATAAAATTTAATCGGAGCCAAAAGCTCTTTTACGCACATTAAATGCCAAATGATTTCAAGTACAAATGCATTGAAAAAATTTGTATTTGTTGCGGCAAGCCTTTTTTTACAGTTAATTTATTCATTTTAAAATTTTTAAACTTTTAAATTATTGCGAACCATACGATTCACGCTAAGTACTGAAGTGGTTTTGTGTTACATCTTGTCCAGAGCAATCAATATTATATTGAGTATTTCATTGTTATCCCTTTCCAAAGACTTTCAAAAGCACATCATAACAGTATTTATTATTTGATCAAAATTCATGATTCAATTTATTTTATCACGTACACATTTTCCTCGTCTTGCTTTGACATCAAACTGATACCAACTTTGACTGTGTCACAGAAATGACAATAAGATAATATCTAATATTAAAAATCTTGGTGACATTATAATCTTATAGCTAAGGGCACAATTCAAAGTCACAAGTAACTGAATAAAATAAACAAAAATTTTCAATTCAAATTAAAAAAAATTTATTAAAAATTTCTTTCAATGGCATTCATTTGAAACGGAAAAAGGAAAATTGCAACTGAATTTAAAATTCTGAATGATCAAAATTAATTAATGTACAAAATATATGTGAAGTAGATACAAAGTATTTTTTCCGTTGTATAAAGTTTGATAAAGCTAAGAAGATTTGCGAAAAATAACAATTTTTACGGAGGTGGGGGTGGGGCGGTGAAACGGCAGTTCTGCTTCAGTCATTCTTTCAATTTTGTTCAAACAATCAATTTTTGACAATTTAATATTTGTTTTTGCTATTTCAGAAATTTTCTTAAATGCAATAAATCAATTTACAAATTTATTTTTATGCTACTATGGTTTGGTAAAACATGGAACATTTGGGACAAAATGTCGCATTCTAATTTTTCACCTCATCGGGTTTTTTACTATCAACAGGGATTTTGCAAATTATTAATTTTTAATTACTTTTAAATTTCAAAAGAATATCTTTCTCTATTACTCTATCAACATGATAAAGTCCTTCAAATTTAATTCATCAAAAATTTTCTGTCAAACCAATTACAATTACAATTATTTGTGCATAAAATATACCATCAAGTTAAATTAAATTATTTTCTGAGATAAAACAAACCTACATTTTAATACTAAAATATTTATAATAAGGGATCGGACATTGAATTGTGCACCGGAGAAGGTAGAAGAGTACCAAAAAACAAATAATAAACAGAAAAAGAAATTGTGATAAATAAATGAAAATAAAAAAAAATTAAAATTGTCGCAACCGCGAGTAAAACTAAATCTAAATCTATGAGAAAAACCTATAAAGAAAAGAAAAGAAATTAAATCCAAGAATCAAAAATAAAATGAATAAAAGGGCGAGAGAGGACAAGTTTTAGGTACTCCTAAAAAGAATCAATTGCTTTAAATTTGTCATCTCATCGGGTTCATCGAAATTAAACGCGCCTTCTACACTCACGCCCTCGCCCCACAACTGCGGCTGGCTTCCTCAAAATTATAGTTTATCATTTCCGACGAAGAGAGTCTTGATATTTTTAAACAAATTAATGATTAAAAAAGTGACATGATATTTTTAAAACCTATTAAACAGTAAACTTAATGAAAATCATACAAATTAGTTTTAAAGATGTCATCGCAACAATTAAAAAAAAGTAAAATTCAAATGTACGTAAAACTTAATAAAGCGTGTAAATAAATGCAATTACAAAAACAAATGCTTTTGGATTCAAATAAAATATAACATCAGACATTAACAACTCAACGCAATGATCATCAAAGTCTTATGTTACAAGAGAAGAAGATAACTTTAAAATAAATTAATTTGAAATGTGTTTGACGTGGCCTATTGAAAATTTCTAAACGCGTAAATATCGAATTTGTAATTTCTGATAAAACAAATAAAAATTACATAAAATTTGCTACCTCATTACGGCGTTACTTCTAATTTAATTTAATTTTTGCTTTGCCAAACTATTAATATTGAGGATTATGCCTTAACTGTGCCTCGGCGGACACAAGGTGGAGACAAAATTTAAATGAATAAATGGCCTTAGAGAAATATATCAAATTAATCACATAGAACATCAGGATCTATCTTGCTCATTGAAAATAATTGCAACTTACTATAAAAATGCAAAGCGTGGTCCTATGTCTACGGCTGTTTTGGTTGCCGATATTTCGGTAACATTTCTAGAAGAACCTATTGCTTCTCTTCTCATAGCTTAAAAGAATTGTTAAAGAACATTGTAGAGGACAGACGCAAATAAAAGAAATTGATTTAAAAAAAGAAAGTAAAGCATGTGCCAGGAAATATAAGAAAAACAAAAGATAGATAAAAACTGTAAATATATTTTTAATAAAATGACTTAACTTGAAGCAAAATCCAAAATTAATAATTTTTGTGATCAATGCAAAAACTTTAGTATAAGTAAGTATATAAATAAAATTTACTGTGAAGTTTATATAACCACTGGGATGGAATAACCCGAGACAACTTCCATATTATAAAAAAATTTGCAAGTTTAATGTATTGAAAACCTTAATTTATGTAAAATAACAAATTCAAGGAAAAACTAATAATCAATTTTAAGAACAAACTATTTAAAACAAAGTATTAAAAATTGCATTAAATTCATTTAAAATTTGATTAAATATTTTAAAACAGATTGAATTACATGTTAATTAAAAAGTTTTCAAAAATTTAATGAAAGATCTTTTTTAAATTAAATAAGCACATTAGCTTTTAAGGATTATCCTGTACTGAAATATTTGGTTAAATTTCTTTGTGCATTTTAAAGTTTTTAAATTAATTTGCTAAAGATAAAAAGTTTTAAGTTAATTTGAAAATAAATTATTTTTAAAAAAACTAGTGGAAGTTGTTTAAAACTCCTTATGAATATTTATTATTTAGATTTAAGAACGCAGTTTATTCCTGTATAATGAAAAAGTTTTTTTGAATACATTTTTTATTTAAAAATTATTTTCAATTGATTCTATGTTAAATATTTGAATAATTGTTATTCATTCGCTTTTACACATTCTTACATTTTATTAATTCTGGAAATTAATATAAAAACTCCTGATATTCAAAGAATAAACAAATCACAAGCGCCATAGCTTTCTGGTTTTTATGCATTTTTTAATTACATATAATTATTGTACAATTTTTTATGCACTTATTATGAATTTTTATTAATTTCATGTTCACTTATTAAACATAAGTCATTTATTTATAAATTTATGTGTTGTATCAATGGAAAATAAACTAAAATTTACGAAAATGAAATTCAAAACAAGCTAAAAAGTAGATGCACCGATAAAAAGTAACAACCAATTTATTCAAAAATTTGCCTCTTTAATGAAGCAATGATGCAGCAAAATTTTTAGACCAATAAAATGAAATGTCAAAACATATTTTCCCATTTTAATTAAACCAGCTCGTGCTATTCGTTATTTTACGAGATCAGCTTATAAATGTTTATCCAATTAATTGCAAAAATAGGCAATGGACCAAAGTCAAATAAATTTAAACTTTGATTATTCATTTAAATTTAAAATGTACGTTTAAAATGCTATTTAATTACTTATGCTAGAGGAGCTGGCAAAACGCCTTCAAGCGTTTTGCCTTACAAATTCAAATCTTAATTATTTCAGATTTAAATTTATATTTTTCAATAAAACCAAATGCTAATCAACAAATCGGCTCATGCACTACATAAAAAACTATTTTTGGCTAACTTTAAATAATATTGTTTGTAACATAAATAAATGATAAATTGCTAAAGAGGAGCTTACAAATAAGCTAAAACCAATATATTTTAATTACGTGTCTGGGTGGGTGGCTATCATGCGCGGCCGCATTTAAAGGCAAAGATAAAATCGTATATTTAATTAACCTTTTTTGTTAAAATTTGTTATTGTTATTGAGCATTGAAAACGGTGAGACAATGTAAAAACAATTATTCAATTAAAAAAAATATCAATTAACGAAAGAATAAAAAAATAAAGAATGATAAGAAATAAAAAGATAACCAAAGAAAACCCTATTTTTATTTATAATTATGCATTTTTTAATTTAGTATTTAAGCAATTTTGTATAACAATTCATATGTAATACAGGTCAAGTCTTATGCTTTTGTTTAAATTAAATTTCTTATTAAAAAAAGTTTATTAGCAGAATCATTAAATTTTATCTTTATTAACACTTTTAAATCAATCGTTTTTAATTTTCATTATTTTCCTTCAAAATTTTAAATCTACTTTTTCAGCTTTCAGGTTAGAATTTTTTCTTTTAACATATAAAAAAATATTAATTATTGTTTAAATGAAATTATTGTATTTTTCTTCATGATCTTTAAAATAATATTAATTCAAAGGATTTGGCGATTTGTTTAATTCAATTTTAGTTTATCAAATTACTGGTTATATTAAATGCATCATTTTTATTGTTGCTTTAACGGTGACGCGCGATGCTTGTGTGGCATTGGCATCTGAATTGCAGTAATCTTGCTCGGCGTCGAATTTCGAGTATTTTAATAATTAGTTTGGTATTTATGTTCAATTATTTATAAATTTAATATTGTTTTTTATGTCATTTTATCCATTTTTAATAGCGCGTTTTTTCTATTGATACTTATTATATTTTTAGCATTTCTTTATCGTTATTTTCTTTGTAATTGTTTTAATGGATGTTAAGTTTTTCACAATTTCATTGGAAATAAATAGACTTAGATTTGCTCATTTGAATATTATTATTTTTTATATTTTTAGCTTTGCTTAAGTTTGATTTTCTTATTTAGTTTTGACTTGAGGCGTCCCTTCCAATACAACAGCGCTATGCATACGCCCTGCCCCAGTGCCTTTATCGTATTAAATAATTTAAAAATTTAATTAATATTTAATTTTTGCATTTTTAAATTTCAATTTTATGATGCTACAGCTTGTTGTCTGAGCGAATCTTTTGCAAAGCTAATAATTTTTAAAATCTTAGTTAATTATTATTTGAATAAATATCATTATAGCGGTTACTTTAAGGGGTTTTCGTTTATAAAATGTGCTGAAATATTTTGTTATTGTATGCGTCAATTATATTTTTAAATTCAACTTTCTTATTTGGTTGATTGAAGTTAGCGTTTTAAAGAATTAATAATATCATAAAATTATCAATATTTAATCATTCTTCTTTAGTTCAAATTTCATCAAAAAACTTTTTAATTTTTACTGCCCCAAAAACATTGCAGTTACTGTCGTTTTTGTTTAAATTCTGTATCATTTATTCCCAAAAACATTGTAACTACTGTTGATATTTGTTTAAATTCTGTATCATTTATTTATAAATTGTGAATAAAGTTAAATATACTTTATTCCTTTAATTCGATTACTCTTTTACTTTATTTTGGAGAATTAGGGATTCAATACCTTGAATTTGCGCTCCAACGTCTTGATTTGAACTCTTCTATCTTTGAGTATTCCCTCGCTGCGCGAGTTCTATTAGACCCGGTCTTTATGTCAATAGAAACTTTGCGACATTTGATAAATTTTATCTTTTTTTTAAACGTTACCGCTGAATGCCGCATTCATCTTAATTGTAAACTTTACATTTATGATTAGCAATTGATAGCGTAAAAACATACTCAAAATAATTTGTTAAATACAATAAATGGAAGCAAAGAATGAAATTGAGACCAAGAGTGATTTCAAAATTTGCAAATATATTATTAAAAATTAAAATGATTTTTCAAAGGTTCGCAATAATTGGAAATATTTTAGACCTCAATAAAATTAAATACCATTTAAAACAAAATATAAAAATATTATTGAATGGATAATATACTATTTTATTTTAACTTATATTGAATGCAATAATTTTTCTATAAAACCTTTTTTTTATATAAACATATGAAAACCAATGCTCTTCACAATTTCGGGAAATAAATTAAGTTACAGCTAGATTTTTTTTCGATTTCACAGCGATTGCCTTTGTTGATTAAATAAACAACAAACTTTTTAAAATTATAAAGTTTTAAGATATTTAAATCTACTAAAATTCTTTATTTATATACTGTTTTAATCCTTTTCTTTTTATTTAAACACGTGAGCACGTATCGTTCGGAATAAAAAAATCATAACCAGTTAATTTAAAATCATAATTTAAAATAATAAAGTAGATCAAGATGCCAATTCTGCTATGTTCAGGCAGAGAAAGTTTTGGGCAGGCGCAAATTGAATTTGATTAAAAGAATTCTTTTAAGAAAAAGATTTATCATACAAACTTTAGTAGATTATGTTCAAACAAAAGTGCTTAAACAAAAAATGGAATAATTAAAAAATCATCATTCAGACAGCTTAAAATGAATTCTAAAATTGGTATTATTTTGACAATATATTAAAAGTTTTTTATAAAACAAATCCAAAAAATTAAAATGTTCTATATTAATTCACCTGATCATAAACAAATTTGTTATACCTTAATACAATAAATAGAAATATACAACGCTTTTGCTATACCTTTTTATAATAATATTAAACTTAACTAATGTTTTGAATATAATCTAATTCACTTGATATTTTATTTAAGGAAATATGCCTTGAATCAGATTTTCATTTTTATTTCTTTAGAAAATGTGTGAGTTATTGTTCAACTAAGTGATGACGAACATTGGTTTATTATTTATTATCAATGCTAAAACTGAATAAATACATAACCAATTTATATTAAAATGCAAAGAAACTAATAAATAAAACTTAATAAACTCGAATAATATAAATATATTAATGGGCCATTTATTTATTTTTAAATGAGAAAGAGTATTATTAAATATTTGTTATTCAACGAACGTAAACGAAAATTTTAAACAAATGGTAAATAATCAAGAGCATAAATATAGCACTATTGGACACATAATTAAGCAACTTAAGTTCCTCCAATCAGCAAGGAATGGTTTAGGGGAATGGTCTGTTCAAAGTCGCAGACAGTTCGAGATGCCGCGCACAATGCACGCGTGGGGCTATTCTTCAGCTCCAGGCCAGTGCAAAAATTTGCTTTAAAATGAATGTTATATTGTAAAAATTAAAATAGAGTAAATTTGCATAAGAAGAAGTGCTTCAATTAATGCAATAAAATGAAGTAGCTAATATAAAACAAAATATCCAAACCATAATTGAATATGTATTAATTAATTTTGAAATGGTGAAGAAAACAAAATAGGCATGTACAAATTAATGCATACAACGTTAAAAGATAAAACTTTTAAAAATGATAAGCTTTATATACTATAACTGTAGTAAATTATTTAAAAATATTAATATTCATTTATTTAAAAATATTAATATTCATATTTATTTATAAATTTGGCACTGTCCGCTACAGCAGACAACATGCAAGGCCACGAAAGTGACTTAGTGTTGATCGTGACGACAGTTTCCAAAGGACAATTGTGCCGACAATTAGACACAAAACTTTGAACTGAACACATTTTTATTTGATTGGGGGAGTAATTCTAATATATTAAAAAAATTAAAATAATCACAAAGATATGAAGAAAGATAAATTATGTCTGATATAAACACTATTTCTTAAATTAATAAAACTGATTTTTGCAAGGGTACGAACCAAAGACGATCAACAAAAAAAATGCTATAAAAATTTAAAACTATGATTATATAAATTATTTGAAAACTTTTAAAAATTTAAATAATTTAGTCATAAGCTTACAAATTATTTCAAATTCATTAATGGCAAAAAAATTAAACATTTACTTTACAATTGTAAAGCCTAACCCGTGAATTTATTTGTATAATAGAATTCATGCTATATTATTTGTTTTATTATTTATATAATAATGTTTAACATTTTTTAAATAAATTGATGCTTGAATTTGCAAGAATTGATGAACGATAATTATTACTAATAATAACACTTTAATCTCCGAAACGGCTTTAATTTTTTTAATACTCTAAAATTTAATATTCCAAGTTTTAAAGGTTTACATACTAAACTTATAATTTAAAACTAATCAAGTAATAAAAAATACTAATAAAATTACTTATGTTTTATAGTTTTATGAATGCAACTTAAAATGCATAGGCAACTAACTAACTATGCCTACTAAAATAAATATAAAAAGTAAACGCGTAAAATATTCTAATGTTTTTGGTTTAATTTAATTTATGTAATTAAATGGTTGTTATTTTAAACGCGGTATCTTTGTAAAATATTATGCTCTAATAAAATTCGTCAAATATGCAGTTAGTTGCTTTTGAGCTAAAATTTCACGCTCTACAATGTAAAATTTTAACAATAGAAATTTTGATAAAAATTTTAGATATTTTTTAAATATTCAATTTGCGCGACGTAGTATGAATTTTAAGCATCCGAAGACTATTTTATTATATAGTTTTTTAAAATATTTATACAGTTTTTAACTGTTTTTGTTAACTAATTATTTATTATATTATTATTTGATTTTTGTTTTATTTGTTAATTATTTTGTTCAACAAATTTATTATGAAGTTAATTTAATATTATGTAGGTCACAATAGGTTTTTATATGTAATTTTAGATGCAACAATTGTTAATTTTATTTACACATTTTTTAAATTATTATTAAATGCCTCAGTGATTTTGTTAATGGTTTCTTTTTTCAATTCAATTCAATTCAATTCAATTCAATTCAATTCAATTCAATTCAATTCAATTCAATTCAATATTCAATTCAATTCAATTCAATTCAATTCAATTCAATTCAATTCAATTCAATTCAATTCAATTCAATTCAATTCAATTCAATTCAATTCAATTCAATTCAATTCAATTCAATTCAATTCAATTCAATTCAATTCAATTCAATTCAATTCAATTCAATTCAATTCAATTCAATTCAATTCAATTCAATTCAATTCAATTCAATATTCAATTCAATTCAATTCAATTCAATTCAATTCAATTCAATTCAATTCAATTCAATTCAATTCAATTCAATTCAATTCAATTCAATTCAATTCAATTCAATTCAATTCAATTCAATTCAATTCAATTCAATTCAATTCAATTCAATTCAATTCAATTCAATTCAATTCAATTCAATTCAATTCAATTCAATTCAATTCAATTCAATTCAATTCAATTCAATTCAATTCAATTCAATTCAATTCAATTCAATTCAATTCAATTCAATTCAATTCAATTCAATTCAATTCAATTCAATTCAATTCAATTCAATTCAATTCAATTCAATTCAATTCAATTCAATTCAATTCAATTCAATTCAATTCAATTCAATTCAATTCAATTCAATTCAATTCAATTCAATTCAATATTCAATTCAATTCAATTCAATTCAATTCAATTCAATTCAATTCAATTCAATTCAATTCAATTCAATTCAATTCAATTCAATTCAATTCAATTCAATTCAATTCAATTCAATTCAATTCAATTCAATTCAATTCAATTCAATTCAATTCAATTCAATTCAATTCAATTCAATTCAATTCAATTCAATTCAATTCAATTCAATTCAATTCAATTCAATTCAATTCAATTCAATTCAATTCAATTCAATTCAATATTCAATTCAATATTCAATTCAATTCAATTCAATTCAATTCAATTCAATTCAATTCAATTCAATTCAATTCAATTCAATTCAATTCAATTCAATTCAATTCAATTCAATTCAATTCAATTCAATTCAATTCAATTCAATTCAATTCAATTCAATTCAATTCAATTCAATTCAATTCAATATTCAATTCAATTCAATTCAATTCAATTCAATTCAATTCAATTCAATTCAATTCAATTCAATTCAATTCAATTCAATTCAATTCAATTCAATTCAATTCAATTCAATTCAATTCAATTCAATTCAATTCAATTCAATTCAATTCAATTCAATTCAATTCAATTCAATTCAATTCAATTCAATTCAATTCAATTCAATTCAATTCAATTCAATTCAATTCAATTCAATTCAATTCAATTCAATTCAATTCAATTCAATTCAATTCAATTCAATTCAATTCAATTCAATTCAATTCAATTCAATTCAATTCAATTCAATTCAATTCAATTCAATTCAATTCAATATTCAATTCAATTCAATTCAATTCAATTCAATTCAATTCAATTCAATTCAATTCAATTCAATTCAATTCAATTCAATTCAATTCAATATTCAATTCAATTCAATTCAATTCAATTCAATTCAATTCAATTCAATTCAATTCAATTCAATTCAATTCAATTCAATTCAATTCAATTCAATTCAATTCAATTCAATTCAATTCAATTCAATTCAATTCAATTCAATTCAATTCAATTCAATTCAATTCAATTCAATTCAATTCAATTCAATTCAATTCAATTCAATTCAATTCAATTCAATTCAATTCAATTCAATTCAATTCAATTCAATTCAATTCAATTCAATTCAATTCAATTCAATTCAATTCAATTCAATTCAATTCAATTCAATTCAATTCAATTCAATTCAATTCAATTCAATTCAATTCAATTCAATTCAATTCAATTCAATTCAATTCAATTCAATTCAATTCAATTCAATTCAATTCAATTCAATTCAATTCAATTCAATTCAATTCAATTCAATTCAATTCAATTCAATTCAATTCAATTCAATTCAATTCAATTCAATTCAATTCAATTCAATTCAATTCAATTCAATTCAATTCAATTCAATTCAATTCAATATTCAATTCAATTCAATTCAATTCAATTCAATTCAATTCAATTCAATTCAATTCAATTCAATTCAATTCAATTCAATTCAATTCAATTCAATTCAATTCAATTCAATTCAATTCAATTCAATTCAATTCAATTCAATTCAATTCAATTCAATTCAATATTCAATTCAATTCAATTCAATTCAATTCAATTCAATTCAATTCAATTCAATATTCAATTCAATTCAATTCAATTCAATTCAATTCAATTCAATTCAATTCAATTCAATTCAATTCAATTCAATTCAATTCAATTCAATATTCAATTCAATTCAATTCAATTCAATTCAATTCAATTCAATTCAATTCAATTCAATATTCAATTCAATTCAATTCAATTCAATTCAATTCAATTCAATTCAATTCAATTCAATTCAATTCAATTCAATTCAATTCAATTCAATTCAATATTCAATTCAATATTCAATTCAATTCAATTCAATTCAATTCAATTCAATTCAATTCAATTCAATTCAATTCAATTCAATTCAATTCAATTCAATTCAATTCAATTCAATTCAATTCAATTCAATTCAATTCAATTCAATTCAATTCAATTCAATTCAATTCAATTCAATTCAATTCAATTCAATTCAATTCAATTCAATTCAATTCAATTCAATTCAATTCAATTCAATTCAATTCAATTCAATTCAATTCAATTCAATTCAATTCAATTCAATTCAATTCAATTCAATTCAATTCAATTCAATTCAATTCAATTCAATTCAATTCAATTCAATTCAATTCAATTCAATTCAATTCAATTCAATTCAATTCAATTCAATTCAATTCAATTCAATTCAATTCAATTCAATTCAATTCAATTCAATTCAATTCAATTCAATTCAATTCAATTCAATTCAATTCAATTCAATTCAATTCAATTCAATTCAATTCAATTCAATTCAATTCAATTCAATTCAATTCAATTCAATTCAATTCAATTCAATTCAATTCAATTCAATTCAATTCAATTCAATTCAATTCAATTCAATTCAATTCAATTCAATTCAATTCAATTCAATTCAATTCAATTCAATTCAATTCAATTCAATTCAATTCAATTCAATTCAATTCAATTCAATTCAATTCAATTCAATTCAATTCAATTCAATTCAATTCAATTCAATTCAATTCAATTCAATATTCAATTCAATTCAATTCAATTCAATTCAATTCAATTCAATTCAATTCAATTCAATTCAATTCAATTCAATTCAATTCAATTCAATTCAATTCAATTCAATTCAATTCAATTCAATTCAATTCAATTCAATTCAATTCAATTCAATTCAATTCAATTCAATTCAATTCAATTCAATTCAATTCAATTCAATTCAATTCAATATTCAATTCAATTCAATTCAATTCAATTCAATTCAATTCAATTCAATTCAATTCAATTCAATTCAATTCAATTCAATTCAATTCAATTCAATTCAATTCAATTCAATTCAATTCAATTCAATTCAATTCAATTCAATTCAATTCAATTCAATTCAATTCAATTCAATTCAATTCAATTCAATTCAATTCAATTCAATTCAATTCAATTCAATTCAATTCAATTCAATTCAATTCAATTCAATTCAATTCAATTCAATTCAATTCAATTCAATTCAATTCAATTCAATTCAATTCAATTCAATTCAATTCAATTCAATTCAATTCAATTCAATTCAATTCAATTCAATTCAATTCAATATTAATTTTAACTGGGGTGATTACTCGTTCCGGAAACCCATTACTTATGATAAAAAAATTATATATTTAAATTCAAAAATCATAATCTTAAAATTAAATATAAACAAAAAAATTTTCAATTTTTATAAACAGTTAAAAATATAATCTAAAAAACGAAAATTTTGCAATTTTAAAAACAGTTAATAATATAATTCAAAAACGTGAAATCGCGCATCCTGTTACATTTTGAGCGCAAATTGGCGTAAAAACCAGGTCCAGGTCATTTTCAAAAACCAGATCCAGGTCCAGTTCCAGGATTTTTCAAAATTCCGGGCTCTAGTTTTTAAGGTAATTTTTTGAAATAAAAAACAACACTCAGTAGGAAATAGCCCAAATGGTTTTTCGAATCGTCCGGTCTCTAATACGTAGAAACAAGTTTTGCAGAAACTGGACCTTTCGTGCAACATGCGTCTGGACCAAATTTGTGGCACCGGAAAAAGCCTACAAAACAATTTTAATAAAATAAATATGTGAACAAATCTAACATCACAAATAAATAATAATGAATAGTAAATATTTATGGTAAATTAATTAATTAAAAATGTTTCAACATATTATCGTTCACTCAAATTTCTGCGTTACGTTTGTTATCGTTTTATATTTTAATAAATGAACAATTTAAACATAAGTTTTCAGAAAAAAAGACATAAATTTACCTATGATTTAATAAATACACATGGTTTCATAATATAACTTAACCATTAAAACAAATTATTTTAATTATTATAACACTTAATTTTAAATATTTAACGATTTATAATTTAACTTTTTTCAATACTTTATAATCTCCAAAATACTTAAGGTTTGAATTATTATTTTGTATTACGGATTTTTTGATATTCATTTCGTATTATTAGTTGTTTTTTTTAATATTTTTATAAAATTTTTAAGATTTCATGACAAAATAAAAATATGTCGGTTATATTCTAGCTAAAAAAAATTAATTAAGGAAGTTGTATTAAAAGATATTAGCAGGCTATTTTACAAAACTTTGAATTTACATAAAGCTTCAAAAAATTAATTAAAATAAAATTTAAACATCTGATTTATGTGAAATTTTTGTTAAAAAAAGAATAAAAAACGTGCCATTTATCTTAAGAAAACAATAAAATTTTAAATTACATTGAACAAGTTTATTAACAAAATAAATCCATTTTACCTTAAAGTTCTATAATAGAATAACGAAAAGATAAATTCAATATATAATATTTCTATAGTTTAAATTTGAATTCAATTTAATAAACGAAAATAAACTCCTATAAATAATAAATAAACTTAATCTATTTTTGCGTGAACGCATTAATTCAATGCGCCTAATTTGATTTATTCTTGTCCCGTTTGACACCGGAGCAAAGAGACTCTGTTGACTTAGACGCCGTCAACCTGGCAAATTTGCACTTTTATACCTATGATTATAAAAAATTGATATAATAAGTGCATTTTAAAAATCATTTCAAGTATTAAAATTAGCTTATTAAAGAATAAATTTAAAGCCAAAAAATATGAATAAAATAGCTATTTGTTTTAAAGGGTGCTAGGTCGTATCGCAAAATCCGCCACTATGGGCGTTTCGCAAAATCCGCCACATAAGCATTTTACAAAATCACTAAAAATATTATTATTTTTAATATTAAAAAAGTATATAAATGAATATAATCTGCATTTTAGAAGTTAAAGCGGTTTTTGAATCTGTTGAAATTTTTTAAAATTAAGGAAACCCGCCTTTTTTTAAGCAACCCCAAAGCCGTAGAGAATAACTGGGGAAAATTTGACACTTACAAATTAGGGGTTTGTTAGGCTTAGGCCTAAGCCACCTGGCTTGGGATTCGTTAGGCTTAGGCTTAAATATTTGTACAAAAATAAAAAATTTAGTAAAACATACAAAAAGCCTAGAATTTTCGATACGGCAGAAAACAATCTGCAAAAATTTTATGCTCTCCATCAGAATATTGGATTTTTTGAATTTTGTGGTGTTGAGCATTAATTTTTGGTGTAAATAAATATTTAAAAAAATTGTTTAAATTAAAATAAATGGCGGATTTTGCGAAACGCCCGCTTTTTTCTCTCCAGCGAGATGGCGGATTTTGCGAAACGACTCAGCACGGTTTTAAAGTAACCATATTAAAAAATACACAAAAAGTCAAAAATCCCACTGTCACCTTAAAATACAAATATTATTAAGACAAAAATGGTTCAAATTTGCTTCTTCTAATTAAAAATTTCAGCTTGCTGTTAATTTCTAAGCTAAATAAAATCTTATTGCACAAATTTTACTTTATTATAATTTTGTATATTAATTTGTTTTTTAATAAATTTAATTTGAAAGCTTTATGTAAAATTATCAAAATTAATTTGGTGATTATTAGCTAGTTTGTTGTTGATATTCATTTACTATTTTATCTTATTAAGCAACTAATCGACTTTTTATCAATTATTTTAATCAACATTATTTCTTTCTTAAATTGGTATTTTTTTAGATTTTTATTTATTTTTAGATATTTAACTCGTAATATATAAATTTACTTCACATCCTGTCTCAGCTGTTTGGATTGCTGATAAAACTTTTGATGTGTTGCGTGTTCGAAGGGTCATCGTCGTTGATAGCTTGGAGCATTGAAGTCTTTGAATGTTAATGATGAAAATCTAAACCAAAACAATTTTTAAACTTTGTTTGATGATACTTTTATTGAATTTTTGTTAGATATTTTGTTGTTTATTTTTATTTTTAATTTATTGAGCATGCTGATTTGTGAGGAAAATACAACCCCACCGCGGCAAGGTTATGTAGTAGATATTAGCCTTTATTCTTACATTTAATAGTGATTGTATTAGCAATAAGTCACACCTGTTATATTAATATATATGCCAGTTTTTATTTTAATTTATTTAATCATACGGTTTAAGTCCCCGAAACACTTCAAAAATATTAATTGCGTTTTTATAGCTGTTTGTAATCCAATTTATATTTCCTTAAAGTCAATTTTTAATATTATGGAATTTAGCTTCTATTAATCTTATGAATAAACATTTTCAATGATTTAGCAAAATTTAATCGGTTGGAAAAGTTAAATTAATATAACTTTAATAAGTGCAGTAATTTTGATTTAATTTAATTCGGTTTTGATTTTTGGTAAATTTCACTTGTTTTCTAAACTTCCCATTGTTTAATTTTTTTTTAATAATAACTAAGTGATTATATAAAACCCAAACAAAATTTCGTTATAAAATAGTTTAATTAATCAAACACACGCGCAACTTCAATAAATGGAGGAGAATGCGCTTAAAATTTATACTTTTTAAAGAATACAAAATGAATTCTGAGATCAGATTTTCTTTGAACGTTAGTATTTATAACTAAAATTAAATATGAATATGTCCGAGTCATGCGACATAAGACAAGGGCCAACGAGCACTTTTGTTCACTAAAATATCTATGGTCCAATATATTTTAATAAAAATAGACTAAATTAATTACACAAACTACATACATATGTATGTGGTGGCTAAAGACGAATGGTCAACAATCGTGCATAACGATAATAGACGCGTATAAATAAAAATAACAAATAATAGAAATAACATCTAATTAGCCAGAAATTGGGCATAAATGAATGAAAGTTTTTTACTACAAACACGTTACTTTAAAAAGACTCAATACCTATTTAAAATAATAAAATAGAAACAATTCATGACGGACAACTGCAAAGGCTACTTTAATAACACGTGGACACTAGAGCACTGGGAGGACTATTTCTTGGTTGTCTTTCCAGATGATGGAGTTTCAGCGCAAAAGACCAAGAACCATAATCATTACGCGGCGACAAGTATGATTATCAGGGGCTGAACTTATAATTTAAAATTTAAATGAAAAACAAAATACAAAACTTATTGATTCTTTACCATTAAAATCAATATAATTTTTAAATAACTAAAAGGAAACAAAAAAGCATAAATACAAACAAATTTTTTTAAGACAATAACAAATGAATATTATGATTTATATGCGCATTAACAGATTTTATATTTATACTCCCATTAATTAAACCAAAAACTGAAAATTTGAATACCAGCGGTTTAATTAATAGTGAAGGGAATAAGTCAAATTAATCCAAATATAAAGTATCTCAAAAAGAAAATATGCAACTCAACTCACCGCTTTAGCAAGACAAGAAATAATCATCAACGAATTAAAACAAATAAATAATAATGTCAAAAACATTAAAAGACACGGTTCAAAGAAAAACACCTTTAAATGTAATAATATGACGTAAAACATTAACATTTAAAGATTAAAAATATCTACCATGATAATTTTAAAAGCAAATCTCTTAAATAGATTTCTGAAATAAACGCAAAAATAAAATTCTTAGGAAATAAAGGAGAACAACGATATTATTTATATTCAATAGAACACAGCTACGCATTAAGCAGGTCATGTCGTGTCATGGCTTCACTTTCAAAAGATAGAATTATAAAAGACCATACTTTTGAAAATAATTCAAAAATAAAAAAATTAGTAATGAAATTATTTATTTATAATAATTTATTTTAAAAAGTAATAAAAATAATTATTTTTTATTATCAACATCTTAAATTTGTTATTCTTTGTTTAATATATATTTTAATGAAAATATTAAACATTTTAATGAAAATATTATACCGCTTTATCTATAAAAGATTTTGAAAACATGAAGAAAATAAAAAAAAAACTAAATCAAATTAAAATGCAAAATTTAAAATTTTCGTCACTTGCAAATATATAAACAGTCAAGACACTCATAAAACATGTTTTTGATAATATTTGAAGAATGTTATTTCCCTAGCTAAATCTTAAATAAAATAAAGCAATCAATTTCACACAAATTTTAATTTTCTTTTGGGAAATTAAAAAAAAAAGAGTTTTATGAAAGTAAAAAACACCGAATTAATATTAATTTATTTAAATGCCAAAAGAAAAAGTAAAATGAACAAAGTGGAAAAAACTTTATTAAAAGTTTTAAACAAATAAGAGCCAACGTTTTTCCCAAATAATGTATAAAATAAGACAATTAGGAACTGAGATCATTAATATTTATCGATTGGATTATATACAAAATATTACAATTAACTGTTGACCTCCATTATGATAAATACTTCAAAATAAAATTTTTTATTTATTCAAAAATAAAACATTATTAGTATTGATCGTTAGGACCAGGGCTGTATCGAAATTTCGATTTTCGATTTTCGACGTTTGGCAGCCTTTTCCATCTTTAGAATCTTTTAAATTTAATCTGTCAGCACCCTCGATTTACTCTTGTAAATTTTTGGCTTTTTTGGTATCGAGCAACTTTATAAAAAGAATGCTGATTAACAAGAAAAATTTTGGAAATTGCTTCTGTTTAAAAAACATTTCTGCTGGTTTCAAATAAAATTACAGCTCTTATGCTAAAAAAAATTGTTAAATTTCAAAAAAATTAATTGATTTTGAGTTTTGGTATAGTTTTTATTAAAAAAATTTAAGTAATTATTATGTAAAAAATCCGTTTATTTGTTTGTTGGCATTAATCGAGGAGAATTTTATTTTAAATATTTGTAAATGATTTTTTTAAAAAAAATAATTTAATGGTTTGAAACCTGTTTTTTTTCAAATTATTAAAAATTCTGTATATGTAAAACGGTCAAAATGTTTTTTGGAGATTCTTTTCAAGTGCCAAATTATTTGAAGAAATTACGGTATTTAATAATTGTGTTTTGTAAGAAAATTTATGCAATTCATTCTAGTCATTGAGTACTTTATATTTTCAATAAATAAAATATTTCATTTTAGTAGATTATTCCAATTTTTCTCATATTCATGTGTTGATCTTGTTTGTTTACCAATATATCCTTCCACGCAGCATTTGTAATTTAACATCTTTTTAATTTTGGATTATATAATCCTTTATAAGGGTTAACTTGTTTCGGGTATGATAAATGATTTAATTTTTGAATTTAAATATTATATATTTTTTTGTTCCTTAATATCTACAAATTATCATGAATCATAATATGTATATAATGAAAACACAAATTAATTGCTTGGGTTTAATTTTTTTTCTAAATGACTAGATATGTAAAAAGAGAAATGCGGTTAATTTGACTTTTTTATTGGCAACAAAGCAACGTAATTCATTTTAGTTCATCTTTGCAATTTAAATGTTTTTGACAATTATTTTAATAAGTTTATTTAAAATTATTATTACAATAAAGACACAATCTGCTTTTTATTAGTTTGATATAATTGTTTTGTGTTTTCAATCGGAATTTTTTGTTTTGTTTTAATCACAATCTGCCGTATTTTTGCATTAAGATTTTTAATTTTTTTTAACTTCCCCAGCAATATGTGATATCATTTCTGGTAAAACAAGAATATATATGCATTTATTTGTCATATTTGATTTTTCAATTTTTTAAATTAAAATATTCGCCCCCGTAATCATCTCGTTATAATGTAATGTTTATAAATTTTCTTTGGTAGATGATATCCGCCGCCGCATACATCGTTATAATAAAATAATTGAAATATTCGCCGCTGCACACATCACGTTGAAAATATATAGATTTCAGCAATAAATATCATTAAAATATAGTAGTAGTATTGCTCCACAAATATTTTCAAAATAAAATTATGGTAACTGATCATTGCTTGTATATTTTTTGTTTCTTACAGTATTGTTAATAACTACAATAGAGTTAGTCCATCGTTTTTGGCTCATTGTTTAAATAAAATATAGCGTCTCCAAAGATAAACAACATTATTTAATGCTCATTAAAAATTACTGTGCGTTTTTTAAAATATATTATGGTTTATTGTCATGGATATTCTGATAAAAAATAAATATGGCATTCTTCAAATAAAACAGTCTTAAAAAACAATCCATCAAAATAAACCAATAATTATTGACTTTACTAAACCCTAATAAAATGAAAAATAAAACAATAAACCATTTGGGGCTAATTTAAATGTTATCTTATAATTTTAAAAAGCGTAGAATTAATTTATCCAATTATACCAAGAAAAAACCTATAAATGCGCCGATTTTTTTACACACTTTTTTGGTGTTCAGAAATCGTAATCATGCAGCGAGGCCTGCGATTAATCATGAGAAAAATTGAATGAATATTTTCAAACATATTTATAAATTTTAACAGTCAAAATTAAAAATAAATAAATTTAGCTTATGAAAATAAAACAAACAAAATAAGTCGTAATGAATTAAATAATAATAATCTAAAATAATTGAATAAAGAAACTGAAAAGCGTAAAACACAATAAATTAATGTGTTTATGTCAACTTTAAAAATACAACTTTTAATATTTTAATAAAAATAGCTTTGTGTAGTCAATTTTGGAGTCAGGGCCTGTGTCAAGCCCCACCAAAATTGGAAGGCGTTTTTAATAGAATCAGGGTCTTTTTAAATTTTGGTTGCAAATCTGTTAACAAATTAAGTCAAAAATTCAAAATTTTTTGGCGGCGCCTATCGGCACCGCCGACCCCCTCTCCCAGAAGTGATGCAAAATTCTCAAAAAATCGGAAAACGCGCCTAATTTTAGAGATGCAAAATGTTCAGCATTTAACAATTTTTGGACATGGACAATTGAGTGCCGCCGATTGAATGCCGCTTTTAGGTATTACATAAGTATTTATTAATGCTTCGATGCGGATTTTAAAAATTTTGACTCACATTTATTCAAAATGCACAAATAATTTTAAGCTATTTCATAATTAATTTTTTCGTATTGTTTCACTAGCAGATGGAATATTTTGTCTTTGCGTTTGATTGATTGCACTTGCAAATTTTCATTACGTTTGATTTATTGAATTTATATTATAATAATATTTAATATTTAAAAAACCAAATAAATATATTTTATGCTTGTAAATTTAATATCTCAAAAATGTTGATTGAAATTTTTTAAAGTATTTTGTTGTGAATATGCTAATTCTTGTCATTTAGTAAAGATTCTAATTTAAACGTTTAAAAAGTTAAAAATTTTAGCTCATTTATATGTTTTGTCAATTTGTATGTTATAAGTTTTTAATGGGAGCGCAAGAAAAAGTTGCTTTGTCCCCTACACCGATTGCTTCGGGTGGTTGCTTGTTATCAATGCTGAAGGAATGCTTATTCAGAGTTGAAATATTTGCGCATATTACAAAAGGTTTAAAATTTGGTGTTCATTTACTTAGTCAAAGATTATGAATTGTTTTTGGTAATTACATCTTAATGTATAATTTAACTCTGCCTTTTAAACATTTTAATTTTTAAATAACATATATAATGTTTATTGATATAAAAAATTTTTGCTTTGCAATCTAGAATCTTTGTTTTTACATTGACAAACCACTTTAATAAATTGTTATTTTGCAAGATTTGAGTAAATTTCGATATTATTTCTCTTTACATCAAACGAAAATTCTCACAAGAATGTTTATTTTGTGACAAGTTCAATCAGTGTTATTTAAATTTTCAACTTATTATTTAAATAACAAAATTTAAAGATTTTACAGTTTAAAATGTCGAAATTAATTTATAAAAACCCATGAAACATGGAAATGGCTAATGAAGAAAATTGTGTGTGCTTGATAGAGTTTCCAGTATTCTGTCGATGTTCAAAACCGCCAGTTATTAGTTTAATTACTTTTAATTGGGGCTTTTGGGTTTTTTTTAATTAAACGGTTAGTTGACTTTGGCGCGACGAATAGCTAAAGTATTTTTTTAATTTTTATGACGTAATTATTTAGTTAAAACTCAATTAAAATAATTACTCTATATTTAAACTATTGTATTATTGTTCATATATTCCAACATTTTATTATTTCACTACATTTTAATAATGTGTTTTGTTTTGAATATAGTAGTTTATATCGAGTAATCATATTCATCATTTGAATTTTTGCATTAAAAATATCTCGCCTTTAAAACCTACATTGTTTTCTTTATTTCAATTTTTTTTTATTTGAATTTTTTAATATTAAATCCGTATTTATTTATTGTTTTTGTTTACGAATATCTTTTTATAGTAATTTAAAAATTTTAAAAGCATGACTTTCAAAATATTAACGAATATTTTTAATAATATTACTTTTTTTACTATTTATTTTGTAATTACCTAAGAATTTGGAGTTTTTGTCGTAACAACAACTATTTGCATTTTATTATTATTATTATTATTATCAACTTAAATTTGTTATTTTGTATAATTAAGGGTTTCAGCTTTAAACTGCAGATTTTTATTGATAGATGAATATTGTTCATTTTTAAAATACTGTATGAAGTGTTGGGTTATTGGCATTTAAAGTTTAACGCAAAAATGGGAGTCACATTCTAAAACAGCAATTACCAACCATATATTCTGACCAATAAACGCTTTTTAGAGCTTTCAGGATCCAGTTGCTTAAAATTTATTAGCATTTTTTACATAATAAACTCGGTGATACAAGAGAAGAAATGTGTTTGAACATCTATATCTTTGTAGCGCGAGACGCTAAATGCTCATCTTTACTATTAAAATACGAAATTGATTTTTCGAAGAAATGACTAAAGAAGGTGCTGGCATTGCCCTCCCCCTGGAAAAAATCGATAAATTAATTTAGCTTAAGGCGTTGAAAAATAACTAATGGCAAATCAAATTTAAAAAACTTAATTTGATATCTTTTGCACAAGTCCTCATTCAGTTCTCGTATGGCTTACAAATTGGTAGTTAAACTCTGTGTCGCAACATATTAGCGTAGGTTCTACTCCCTGATGGAAAAAATTCATTATTCCTATTTTAATAATTACTCTTTTTACTGATTCTTAGTCTAAAAACAAAAAATATCAGAATCTTATAAAATGGTTATTTTTTTGCAAATTTAGGTATATTTCCCTAAATAAATTTACTGAACTTTCATTTTTTCCGTCGGCACCGTGGACCCCTCGTTCCTCTCGTGCCTATTTTAGACATCTAAAGATTTTCCGTCCCTGTTTCGCCATTTTTGACGCATTTTTGAACTTTTGTGCCTTTTTGGAGCCTATTTGGCACCTTCTCCTCAACTATTTAGACGCCTATTTAGAGCTTTTCAAGCCTAAAAGTATCATCCATGCTCATAAAACTTTATAAACGGTTTTTTCCACAAAATTTTTGGAGGTTTTAATTAATTTACAATTTAAATTAATATATCGTCGTTTTAATTTTGTTTGAATGTACTTTATTTTGTCTTTTAAAGCCATTTGAAAATTACTGGTTCAAAAGCATTTTTCTAATTTCTTTGATGCTACACAGAGCCTGCAAAGCCTCTTCCAAAGAAGTGTTTAGGCACTTAAATAATAAAAAAATCAAATAAAAAAACGGGCGTTCCTATACAAAGATTTTAGAGGACGTGTATTCATTATTGCAAAAAAAAATATTTTAACATTAACAATATTTGGTAACAGCTTGTTTGATGCGCCCGTCTTGACATTACAAAATTAAAAAAATACCCAACTTTTAAATATTTATTATAAGAATATTTTTGATTACGCAAAAGTACTATTTAGGCAATAATGTATTTAACAATATTTATTTGTTAAAAAATATCACATAAGTGGAAATAAATCCTTTAAATTCTATCCACTTATTAATTTACATTAAATAACAATTAACTTAAGAAAATAATTAATAATACCTCAAATTATGAAATTATTATTAATGCAACAATAAAATTGGATCCAATCATTTACGAGTTTTTCCAATCGGCTAATCTTTGGTCCAATTTTTCTCGTTTTAACATACTCCCCTTGGTTTAAAAACGACGAAAATAGAATTGTCTATATTATTAAACCCTTTAAAGTTTGTCTGTAGTGAACTAAATCGTTAAAATCCCAGATATTGTACACTGTTTATTAAAAATTTGGGCCTATTAATCATTTTAAAACATTTATTTATCGATTAAATACAGTCGCTTTGCGTTTTAATCGGGGTTTTAATAATACTTAAATGATTTTTTTAAATTTTTCAATATCTTTAAACATTTTTCGAAATGATTCTGGTATTTAATTTCAAATTATTTGGCTACAATACTTTTGGATCGTGTGGATGGGGAGATTTAAAGGGACGCGACATACTTTTACTTAAAATAAAATTAGTATTCGATATTATCATTGAACGTTTTTATAAAAAATAAATATTAGTTTTAAAATTTGGCGCTAACTTTCAAATTTTGTGTGAATGCTGTTTTCGTTTGTTTTTGATCAATTTGAAATTTTATTTGATTTATGCCTTTATCTATTCGTTGCTTGAGTTCCAAAATAATTGGCCCACCCCCACCCACCCGCTCCGGCGGGCGATGCCATGTTAAATTTAAATGGCTAATTTTAATAATGCTCAGTTTTATTTAGCATATATTTAATAAATTATTATGTTCTATAATTTACCCTAAACAATCAATTCCATGAGGCGCCATCTTCCAATCTCACCCTAAGGTGTTCATTACACGTCTTTAGGTTTATAATAATTATTTAGTAAAAACTTTTAACAGTTGATATTACTTTATAATCAGCCAATCGAGAATTCAAAAATTTGCATAAGTTATTAAAATCTAATATATATTTGAAAAAGTAATACCTTTGAAAATTAAAAATTTAATATATTGACCCTCCTTGAAACGTTGTGCAACGTAACGGTGTTTGAGAATTGTAGAATAAGTTAAAAAATATCATGAAAATTTAATTTTAGACTTTTATTGTTTTCTCTTGTACCTCACTGTCTAATTCGTTGAGCAAATTTGTTTAATTTTTTTATCATTCTCATACTGCTGCCGATTTCTTTCAATTTTTATTGCAATATTTTTAATATGTTTTAAATTTTATATCCTTTTTTAAGGGCTTTAATTTATTGAAGGTTTAGTTTTTACATTTAAAGATTTTTTAAATTAAAAACCAAAGCTAAGTTCAATCTCATTAAAATTAAACACAATTTATTTTAAAATTCAAATTATTTTAGAAAAATTAATTATTTAAATTTTATAGTATAACAAATATTTCATTTTATCCTTAAATTAGTTTTTTGGCCATATTATTTACGTTTTTAGCCTTTATAATAATATCTTTCCCATTTTTTAATGATTGGTTTTGTTTGATATTTTGTTTACATTATCCATGTTTATTTTGTTTGTCTATTTAAATGAACTAACGAAAATGTAAAAATATTTTTATTGCGTACTTTTCAACATATTTTTTATAAAGCCAACTGGTAATTGTTTTATTATATGAACGAAAAAATCATCTAATTCATTCGTTGGTTTTTTATTTATGGAACTGAAACAATTTCGGCATTGTAAACTTATTTTTTAATTTGGTTGCTTATTTTTTTGTCCACGGATTTCCTTATTTGTCAATAATTTGCATCCTCATTGAAGGTTTTGAAGTTGAAGTAAATTTGAATTTTGAATGAAATTATATTTCACAGAAATTGCTCAAAAATGCGTTTTCCTGTTATTAAATTTAATATGTATACATACTTATTTAAAAGTTTATTTTAAAATTATAATTATTAAAATTCAAAAGATTGATATGTCCTCAAATGGCAAAATAATGTTTATTTTATTTAAAGCTGTGTGTATAAAGAAATTGGTTTTCTAATCATTTTGTTCTTGATTAAATTTTACTTTCTTGTTTTATTTTGTACATTTTAAATATTATAATTTTCTTTAAATTTGACAATCTTTAATACTTTATGCATAAATATTGTATATAACAATGATCCAATTTTTAATAATAAATTTCACAATAATTACTAATTTAACAGATCATTAGTACCAATTTGTTATTTTGCCCAAACTAAAAAACCCGATAGGGTTAATATTTAATGTGTCCTATCACTCACTATAATTGCATGGGTCAAACGAAAAAATCATTTATGCATGGGCGTTAGCATTTAACTTATTAAAATTGATTACAATAATAACTATTACTTGCTGGAGTTCTTCATCCCGAAGTTGATGAGCTCGACGAAGTCCGTGTCAATCATGACTTCCGCATCCAAATCGTCACCTCATTGCTAAAGTCATTAAAGTTAGTTGTTACTGATCACGCAAATAGTTTATTGGTCATTCATTTTCAACAAATTTCAGTAATTTTGCCAGCTGACTTACTTTAACAATTATTATTGGTATTTTGGACTTTTTTAGATTGTGCCTTTGTTTTGGCTTACACAGGGTTGGTTGTTCTTGTTTAAAAATAACTTTAAATTATTCGCTATTAAATATTTAAAACATGAGTCTTTATTATCAACAAAGAAATATAAAGTACAATTATTTTTTTAAATATATTAATGAAGAGTGGCAAAATCCGCAACACTAAACTTGATAAATGTTTACAGGAATTTTTTGGTTGTTTCTTTTTAATCTTATAAATTTAATTTTTAGAAACTTTAAAGTTTTACGTTCATTATATTAGCATTTTTATAATCATAAATATTAAAGTTAAATGGTTCATCAAAAAATGTTCGAATTGCAATGCTTTTTGATAATATAAAAAGCTTTTAAAATAATACATAAATTTTAGGTTAATATAAAATTTTTTCTAAAATGTTGTTTTTGTGTTGATTTATCTTGTAACTTTATCGGTTCTTCATCCGAGAACATTAAATATAATAACACCAATAAGAAATACAACATTGGTTGAAACAAGACAATTGTACTTAAAATTGGGCATCTTAAAACAAATTTAAGATCTGTAAGCTATATTACAAGTACCAATACAATAAGCGCGATCTTAAAACTAAAATGAAGTTGTGTGAAATTAACATGTATTAAACAGTATTTATTTTAATTAACTCGCACCGAACGCAAATATTTTAAATCAATTTGCACCCGTTTCCGAATGGCAAAGAAAAGCCAGGTCAACTTTTTATGTTACTTCGCCGCGAAGGCTTAATGCGTAATTCGATGTATATTAACATAAAAATAAACAAAAAACTCTCAGAAAAAAAGAAAATAATCAAAATTCTAACTCCAATATAAATGCTGATCATACAAGTTCATTAAATGCCATAAATTCGATGCTCAGTTAAATCAATAATATATTCTTTTTTTATTTCAAAAGGTTTATGACAATGCATTAATTTATTTTGCAAGGAACAGGAATACAGTATAAGTTAAATATGGTATTCTTATATAATATTTTTGCCAGAAATTAATTTTAATATTAAATTATTAGCAATGAAAGTTTAGGTCTAAGATTAAATAAAAATTTTAGATTTGAATAATTTGGTAATTAATTTTAAATGGTAGACATTAACAATTTCGTTACGTGTCCAAGCCTTCCGTGCGTGAGAATACATGCTATTGCGCTGATTGGGAAAATGATTTTATATTTGTATTTTGTGTAGGTTGCAAAAAATAAAAATCATTTAAAGTCACAATATTGAATAAAATATATTTTTATAAAAAATAAATAAAAGCTTATAATTAAGTCAAATGCATTAATATAAAATTTTTTTGTGTTGATATCTTGTTTTATAGATGGATTATTTTTGGGTACAAACAAATTCTTTTCTTAGAGATCGTCCATTTCTTCCCATTTTGAGTTTTAGTTTTCTATATTTTTCTCTTTTTTTCAATTATAAATTTATTTCTAAATAACATAATATTTACATTTCTTTTTGTTTGGTTAAAAAAATATTCCGACCAATTGTATGTTCGTTTTTTGATTGATTTTAATACATTCCAAAAGAAATTGTTCTTCACTATTTATTTTGATAATAATTGGAAATATGCAAATGTTTAATCATTTGTTTGTTAAAAAAAATACAAATTTTGAATTTTAAATACTTTTCTTTTGGATGATTAACTTAATAATTTATTTTTTAACTGCATAATGCATTAATAAATGTTAGCGCAGATGTATCCTAAGAAAAGCTTTAAAATAATCTTTAAAATAAGTGAAAACATTTTTGAAAAATACAAAGTAAAATATTAAAAAAAATATCAATATTTACCTGCTTTTGCCAAAAGAAACTTGTTGTTTTACATGCTTTAAATCGATCTAATATGTAGCAGACAGACAAAAAGGCTATATACCATTTATACAGACCCGGAATTACGTATAGAAATTATTTTTTTGATAAACAATGTTTATTGAAAATAAGAAGCTGAATATGGTTTCGAAGATAATTAAAGCAGTCAAAATGAGAAACGCCTTGAATGGGATCGCGCCAGCTGATAGGCCCAATATTGAGTTCAAAAGGGCCATAAATATTTAAATAAGATTTTTAAGCCATCGTTAGTGTACGTCAACGCTTAGTAAATTAAAATGTAATTTATTTAGTTAATAAATAAATTAAAGCTTCCAAAATATAAGTCACTGTAATATATTAATTAAACAATATATATTCAAAAAATAAATTTATATTTTAAAAAGCACTGTAAAGATCACCGAAATTTTATATTGTTTTGTCTCTACAACCAACCACCTAATACTACTTATATAAAAAATATACACTTGCAAAATCATTATAAAAAGGATTTAATGAATAATGCGATAATCTAAATTTTAAAAAACAGCAAAGCAATCTAAATGTAATTCATCAATAGTTGATGCAAGCACAGGTCTTAGTGGCTATGAAATAAAAAATAAAAACTTTCCATTAAAGCGAATGCAGTCTCTATATTTTCAGTGCATTAAATCTCTTTGAGTAAAAACACAAATAAATAATATAAGTTAAATCGAACTTTGCATTCGACAACGACTTTTGGGTTAGAATTTAGAAAGAAAAATTTTCTTAAAAAACAAAACACTTTAATAATAAAATATTTAAAATTTATCTAACAAATAAAAATGTTAAATTATAAAATGATGCTTGAATATTAAACTAAAAATTTAAAAAATATTTTTTTTAAGATTGTTAATTTTTTGCTTGATAAAACCTCCAAAGGGCCATAAATACAAAATGTTAAAAAGAAAAGACAATGATACACAATTTTAAATCGCTGGTCTAATGGCTGCGACATCTCAAATAGAGTGCGGCAAAACCGGATTTGCGGATCCCGCTGCTAGATTGCAATTCAAAATTTCGTGCGGGATCGGATTTGCGGGATTAATCCCGTAAATCCCGCAATCTGCAAATCCTGCATTTTAAATTTGCGGGATCCCGCGCGGGATTGCGGATTTTTTAATTTTACCAAAAAAATTAAAACACCTTTCAAACTGTACCGAAATGTTCAATTTGTATTATTTGAAGAGTCTTATTTATCCAAGATTACTTGTAACTAGTACGCGGGACCGGGATTTTTGTGAAAAGCCGGGGTTGGGATTAACCGTGATTGACAATGGGGGATTTTTTTTTGTAATGGTCAAGGTGAACCAACATTTTTTTTTTCAAAATTTCTCCTCATTGACTTCAACTTCAATTGCCTCAGCATCAAATTTTTTTGAGAATTCTGGCTTACTTCTGCTGTTGGGGCTGAGGAAGGGGTCGGCGGTGCCGATTGACGCGCCGGGGAAAATTTTTGGAATTTTTGACTCAATTTATTTACCAATTTTATAAGTGAAACAAAAGGTCCCCCATATCGAAGCAGAAAAAGAGAAAGATTATGAGATATGGCACGCATTCCCAAAGTTTAAATGGTTTTCGTTAAATCAAATCAATATTTGGCTTAAAAAAGCACATATTAAAATTATAATAAAATGATTGTTTAAAACCCAAAGCAGATTTTTCAATATTTTAAACTCATAAATAAAAGATAAATTAAAAAAAATTGTTTTAAAATCTTATAAAAACGGCGAACAACTATAAGACGAATCCCATCATTACTATCTAATTCCTAGAAGCAAAAATAATCTGGTTTGTATCAAAAACCCAAATTAATTACTTTATTTTGCTAACTTTAAAATTTTAATATAAAAATTATTGCTTAGTTTAAAGAACTCCAACTTTTGGTCGAACTTTTTAAATACTTTTATTTAATGATTGCAACGATTTAAAGAACTTCAAATGTTGGCATGAACTTTTTAAATACTTATAATTTTATTTAATAAATGCAAAAGATTAAGCTTGTTTGTGTCAGAACAAGGTCTATGAAAAATAGAAATGTGTATAAAATCAATTGTATCTTAATATTCAAGAAATTTAATGATTGACCAGTAAGAGTTAAATAATAAAAAACATAGACACTTGCCAAAAAAGCGGCTGGCGGAACGCGCCTATGTGTGAAAAAAACGCCGAAACCTTCACATATAATTAAATCAGTCAAAAATATTTCATAGATTGCCCTTCTAGCTCTAACATTTAAGCTGTACAGCCAGCATAGGAAAATTAAAAATACAGGAAAATTCATGAAAAAATCCAAAACCTAATTTTTATTAATTTATTTACACACCATCAATGCCATTAATGCAATAATTCTAACAAATGTTATTGCTGAAATTTAATTTTTCAAAGGCTAATGGAGTTTCCAATGTTCTACTTAAACGATAATGAATAATATGAATTTCATCAAATGTATAGAAAATACACAAATTATTAGAAGTTTATTAAATGATTAATAAAAAAATAAATTAAAGCTCACACATATTTATATACAATTAATATAATTTGTTAATTAAAGTAAAATAAAATAAAAAATGTGATCCAAAATAAATAACACTAATATAATTGCAAGCAAATTAAAAAATAAAATCTGCGATCAAAATATTAAATTTTGAAAAGTATCCATGCTAGTGTGAGCCATATTAATCGAAATTTTTTCTGTAGATTACAACTATTTTTTTCTGATTTTATAAAGAAACGGTGCATGCTGGAGAACCTTGACATCAACGTAGCAAACATAAAATTGTATCAGATTTCTTTCTGATTTTCAATATGCTAAAAACTCAATACGCAGCAATTACAAAATGTACATTTAAACAAGATTTAAAAAAAATACTAGAAAGCTGGGAATATTAATTTTATGCTGACCAACCCCGTTGGAACTGTTGAAAAATTGGAAAAAAAACATTTTTTTTGTTATTATATTTTAACGTACAAATAATTTATATATATAAATTGGTTTAATTTTTTGATGTTTTTGGAAAATATTATAATAATATTTTTTGCTTATTAATATCCTCTCATTTTAATTATTGTTTTTAAAATATATTGAGTTGTTTTAAAGATTCTAGAAATTATAGGATAGCCCATGTACCCCTTCCTACTGGGTGTGCATTTTTATTTTAGTTTTGTTAAAATTTTAAAAGTTTCAAATTTTATTATTTATAATAAACATTCCCAAGCGTTTTTGCGTTTATTTAAAAGTTTGGTGTAACTATTTAGCTAATTTTACATTGTTAATGTTATTATTTTACAATTAACTCATTTTTATTAGGATTTGCTAACGAATTGTCTCTTTTTAAAACTTTTATTAATTTAATATTGGTTTATTCAAAGATTAAATTTATTAATGAAATATTTTATAATGAGGTAGTTGAAGATATTGTTAAAATTTTTTTTTTTGGTAATATTTACAAGGAGTCAAACTTTAAATAAATTGTTAAATAATTTGCTTAAAAATATTGATTTCAAAGAGTTTGTATAAATTTCGTATCTAGAAAAACGATAAACAAAAATCAAAGAAAAAGGTTTTAAAGTTACCTAACATCCCTAAAAATATTATCAATTGTTTTAAATTTTTTCTATTGAATAATATAGAATTTTTAAAGTATAATATTAAGGTCAAAAAAACATTTTGTTCTGGCCCAGAAAGAAACAACACATATATTTTGCTTACAAAAATAATGATCCACAGGGTACAAAAAAAATTTCATATTCAAAAAAGTTCTAAAATAATTATAATTTATTAAAGAATTTTATTAATGTTACAGAAAACTTCTACAATTCTCTGCATTCCAGTCGTATAAATCTTACTCTTAGCAAGAGGTTTCAGAATTTGACTGCCATATTCATAATTGAAAAAGAAACAACGAAAATAAGCAAAAGCAACGAATTCAAAAATCATACAACGTATAAAAATAGAAAACAATATATTGTTGTAAAAAATATAAAATAGACTTAAAATAAAATAATTTTTTGTTACTTAAAATCAAATAGTTAAATATTACCAAACTCATAAAAATAAAAATGCATTATTTGAAAAATAAAAAACATAACAATTCGTTATTCATCTACGGGCAGCAGCTAAAAAATCATTTAATATTTGAATAATGAATTATTTGGAAAGTCGTCGCACCGTTGTATTCAGAAACGACATGCCCACGTTTAAATATTAATGTTAAACAGGATTAATTAAGTCAGAGTAAAACAAAAATCTTAATTTATGCTTTATTTATTTATCTAAATGGCAGAAATTAAAAGATTTTTTGAGCATAATTCTATAAAGTATTAAATAAATACTAAAAATTTAAAATACAAAAAATCAATTTTAACATAAGGTTGATGCGACCAAAATGTCAAAAAAAATAATTAAAGAATGATAAATATGTAAGCTATGTGCTAATTAAAACAACTTTGTAATATTTAAAAACGAAAATTCTGATTTTTAAATCATAAATTTAATACATAGTGCGAGAGCGGCGAGTCGCTAATTAAAAAGAAAGCATGGGAGGAAAGATTTTCATCTTGAAATAATTATAAACACAAAAAAGATAAAGTTGCAAAATCTGTTGGGTTATGATACAATTAAAATATAAACCTAAATATTTTAAATAAATAAAATTTAACTCATGATAGGATTGGGGGATAACAGCCGAAGAGACGTTAGATGGTCAGGACCAACTCTAACGCTGTCCGTTTATCTCTCATTACCAATCAATTAAACAAATCTAAACTTATGAATCAAATAAAAAGACGTCTTCCTCCCGAATTTAATTTCGAATTAATTTCATCACTTCCGTTAAACACCCGGTGGGCAAATGTTCGCATTTGTTCGCTTTTTACTTTTTTGTTTTGGAAAAACAATTTAATTTCTTTTGACTTATGATTTGTATATCGTTACTGGCACATTAAATAACTCTATTTTCTACCACGTGCGATGAAAACAATTATTATTAGAAAATATGATTAATAAACATTTGTAAACAATTTAAAAAGTCATATAGTAAAGTTAACTTTAAACAAATATAATAAAAATTAAACAGAAAATAGAAATTTTTACAAATGTACATAAATAGTGGAAAAGATAAATGAAAATACTTATTAATGAACTAACTACAAATTAAATTTAAGAATTTAAAAAGTCTAATGATCGTTATTGGTTCGAGTTTGGGTCGAATGAAATTATGGTATTTCTACCATAAATTTGCAGATTTTTTGCAAGGATTTGCAAAAATGTTGTCTTGTGAAAAACACATAAAATTCATCGACATAAGCAAAAGAGGTCCACATCAGGGGTGTCGAATTGTTTCCTCAAAATACGATACACGATATAATATATCGAAACACCAAAATAGGATAACATTTTTTTTACGATACACGATATGGCCAAAATTACGATATCGAGACTGTATGGTGCAAGCCATAGTGCCCTAATTTTTTAGTAATTAAAGTATTGATTAGTTTTTTTTTTAAATTTAATATTAGCAATATTTTAGCTTTTCCACCAAAGAAGCGACTTAGCAATAATTTGGTATTTTTGAGAAAAGTTTTGATCTTTCATTTTTGAGGGACTAGCAATTGGCGTGTTTATGAACATTTTGTAGCAAACATTTTCGAGTTTTCAATAAATATTCATGAATTTACCGTAATAAAACGGCAAAAAACGTAATTAAAAAAATAAGTTTCGCTGTATTGATCGACTCTTCTGGGTAAGAATTTTATAAAACAAAATAACTTGCAATTGAGTTCTTAACAAGTTTACCAACAAATAAAGAAACCTGATTTTAAAAAAATATTAAAAAATTACTAGAAAAATTGTGTTTATTAAAAACAACTACGAATTAGACAACGTAAAAAATAACAAAATTAATTCATTTCAATTATAGGTTGGAACTGATTCTTGACAATGGAATATAAAGAAAAATACCAAACAAATGGATAAAAAAGAAAGTTAATGATAAACATTGGATTACTTAAAGTACTTCGATATGACAATCTAAACTATTGTGAAAAAAATTTTGGGACTAGAAAAGGTTGTGTTTGATCCTTTCTTCGCAACATGAACACTCCATAATTAAAATATTTAAAAGTATGTTCAATTAAATTGTCTTTTTCTGGCTGTCCATAAAAATTTATAAATATTAAATTTTCTGAACCTGCTCTATCACACAGAGCAATATTAAATAAGGTTTGAATTCGGAAATTATAAAAAAATATAGATCATGTTGTTTTGTTTATTCGCTTCCTCTCCTTTTACTGCTATGCTTTTTATTCTTAGCCCTGTATTTTGCCTATTTTGCATTGCATCTGTAATTAATTTACAATTTAGATGGGAAAAATTGATTTGTTGAATGAATGTTTGAACTGAACAAAGAAGGTGCTGTTCTGGGTCGCCCCCCCCCGGAAAAATCGACGATTGATTATGGTCTTAAAACCCCAGACAAGAAGTAAGGGTTTAAAGTTGAATTGCCCTAAAAATAAAATGTATCCATAAAAAATAAAACCAAATAATTGTATAATTAATATAATTTTAGGAAAAAGGTGGAAAAACATTATGTGATATGCTACAATTACTATTGTGATTTATTTAATTAAATATTGAAATATTAACTGTGACAGTTCAAGTACACGCATATAATGTATGAATATCTTTGTTTCAAAATCTGTGTAGTTTTTTGATTTTCATGATCCAGAAGCCACTTAATTCAAATCACGGTAAATCAAAAAGCCAAAATAAAAGCTTAAGAAAAGAATGGCAATTCTTAAAAAACAGTCAAAAACATAAGTCGGTCGAATTTGCTCAAAAACTTAACCCCAAGCACACCGAATATAATAAATTTTTTTTTAATTGATTGCATGCATGTCTGGAAAATTAAATGTTTTTTTTCGCATATTAATTTTGCATCTTGAAAATCAAATTAAGAATAATATTTTATATAAAAACAATAAATATATTGCTTTGTGGATAAAAAATAGTTGAAATGATTTCAGTTGTTAATACATAAATTTAATTTTAAACTGATAAAAAGGAAAATTATTTATTAAATTTTATTTTGGATTTTAGAATTAAACATCCAAAGAATTTGTCGACGACTGAAATCAGATTTGTGTTTAAAAAAGATATTGCAAAATAAGTTTTAAATGGGACGCAGCCAATACAAAGATGTAGCTAGCATCGGGCATGCAACAAAAAAAAATCCGTTTTAGGCCGAAGGCAGAATTGCATGTTTGACTAATTGAATTATTAGTAAAAAAATAAATGACAATAAATAATTATGCAATTAATAAAATTTAAAAAATACGAGATTTACAACAATAACTAGCTTCCGCAAGGCATAAAGTATAAAAATTCTAATTTTAAAATATATATAACAAGCAAAAAATATTTGAATAACATAAATAACTAAATGTTTTTATAAATAAATTGTTAAATGCATTAAATAAATAAATAAAGTACGAGTGATCTGCCTAAGTTTGCTTTACCAAGGATACCATTTTATGCAGAACTAAGAAAGGGAGCAAACCATTTAGATGGGAAACCGTGTTTTACATATAAAAATAAATTAATAATTGTTTAAATGAACCAGTGTTGGTCAGACAAAATATTTAACTAGTGCTCAAATTTTTATGGAAAAATAATTTTATATTAATTCAAGAGAGTGCGAACACAAAACGCAAAATCGACGGGATAGGTCGCTTCAAGTCACGAATTATGGAAAAAATCAGCACCATTTCCGCCGTGCTATATATTAACAAACTCTCTGGCAAAATTATACCAAATAAACAAAACAAATATTTCGGTGTCTCTGACAAATTATAAAATAAAATGTTTTCAAATCTTTTTGCAAATACTAATTAACATTTAAAGGTTTAAGCATCGATATAAAATTTAAAATTGACGACTCCCTAATAAAACTTTCAATTGCTTTGAAAATAAAAAAAAGGAAAATGCTAATTTTGTAAAAAACATAAAAAGAAACAACAGTTTATCGAATTAAACACGGAAAAAGGATTTCGATTCTCGACGCTTTAATTTAGTTAAAAAATTATTAATTAACTGAAAATTATTCAGAAATAACAGGATTTGAATCATTGTTGGTCAAGAGCAATGATCAAACCTAAATAAGCACATATTAAAATATTAATGCAAAATCCAGCTGTTTGAATTTTAGTCAATACGGAATATTAATCATAAGTCTTTGTAAAAAGAATACAAAAAATAAAGCAACTAATGTATGAGATTTAAAGCATAAAAATTTTGGTGACTCCTTTAACATTTCACCAATGCCAGTTCACCAAGTACAAAAAAATAAGATTTTCATTCAATAAAGCGCAAAAATCCTAATTGTATTAAAACAGTCTACACATTCAAATTGTTATGAGCTTTTTTTATTAATATATTAAAACCTAATGTTTAATTGTTATAAAATTGTATAATTCAATTTTTATGAATCAATTAACCCGATTAAAGGCTTAAATGTCGGAATTTAATACTTTTATTCAATTGTTTTTTAAATAAATTATTTAGAAAAATATCTATTTATTCTTAAATTTTTAAACATGCTCTATTTTTTTTTATTTCCTTTTTTTATTTTGTTAGGTTGTTGGATCGAAATGTGTGTGCTTGTGACATATTTTTTGCATATTACAGAGATCAAAAAGTTTGCGACGAAATGCCAGAGTTTCCAAATTAAATAATTTCAAACGTTGATTGTAGGAACACTTGGGGAGTGTACATTTGGTATGGGCCCTACGTGTGAATGTTTTTTGCACCCGTTAAATTTTGTTTGATAAGATTGTTTCAACAATTTTTTAAAAAACATTACTTTTATATGCGTTTGAAAAAATATTAAGATAAAATAAAATTACTCATTCGTTGTATTTTTTGATGTTTTAGCGTTTAAGGTAAATGAGCTTTTGCCCCCAACGTTGCTGTTTAAAAACATTTTTTCCAGTCTGACCAAAAATAGTTTATTTAATATTTTAAAACAATTTTTATAGACCAACATATAATCGCTTTAAAATTGCACTCTTTCTTTTTTATTATATAATTTTTTTAACAATTTTTGCTTAAAAACTTTTTATTCACTTTTTTTTTGATATGATAATAAAGGAATAGAATTATTATAACTGTAACCATTATTTTAATTTTGATATTAAATTAATTTACATAAACCCTTGAAATGCATTCTTTGGTACAACATTCGCTGTGCTTGGAAAGGTGAAATTCTTTTTTTAAATATTCTTTAATAAATCTTATTTTAAATTCCATTAACCGTGAAATGAGTAGAACAGTCATGTGCACATATTTTCACTACGTGTTTTAAACAGAAAGTTTTGTATCATAATTTGATGACTTTACTTCAATTGTTAGATCACGAAGGCTTTAGGACCAGAGTGACCACCTGTCAAACCCAAAGTCACATCTGATGATTAGCATTATGACTGCCATATTCAAACACAACAGATTAGGCGATTTTTTGCCATTGGCCGGCCGGTGGCGTAAGTGGGATTTATAATTATAAAGTGATTAAGAATGTTTATCAACAAATCTGTTAAAGTATCGATTTAAAAAAATCCCAAAAAACATTTGTAATTTTAATAATTAATAGAAAACTAAAATAATATAAAATCCATCAAAGTTAAAAATAAATAGAACTGAATCCTGTTAACATTCGAAAATCAATTGTTGTTTATTATTGTAAATATTAATATACGAAAAGTATATAATTAACAAAATAATAAAAACCATTTCTTTAAAAAAATCTATTAATAAAAACAAAATTATATAAATATTCTTAAGACGCGATCGGACTATAATTTCACCATTTGGGAGCAGTTATCACTTGAATTGGGCGTGAGAGAGAAAGAATTAAATAATTTGAAATCATTTCAAATAAATATCTTTTATATTAAGATAATGATTTTATAGAAATAAATTATATATTGTAAAATAATATACATAAAATAACAATACAAAAAATCTAAAACTTTAAAAGTTAACTGAAGCCGTTATAAAATTGTTGTAGCACCGGAGAGGGAATGCTGCGAGCAAAAAAGTAAAGATCACGATCTAAATGTGGTTCAATCCTGTGTACCACAGCATAACCGGGTTTATAACTTGGCGTTCAAATGTGATTTTGTTTTTTGTTTATGGTTGTCATTTATTTATTAAATATATACTGAACGGATCAAAAGAAAAAAGCCTTGAAATTCGTAAAGAAATCAATAGCATTTTCTATTTTTTATGTTATACTTATGAAATTTTCCAAATTGAATCCTTCAATACAAATCATCAGATTTCTAATGTCATTTATAAATTCTAAGATTTTATAATTGTTATTTACATTTTATATTATTGTAATAATATTAACTCTTTCATATTGATAACAAATTTCTTTATTGTCTGCCGACCCTGATTATTGGATCATATCATTACCAAAATGCGAATAAAGTATTTCATATGACAAAAAATAAAAATACGTGTTTAAAAATTCAAATATTACGTGATAAATCTATTACCTTAAAAATGAGACGTAATTAATGATTGGAACGTAAAGAAAAAGCATAAAGGTTTTTTGTTTATATGCTCCCGTTAAACAAATCTGCCATTAAATGTTTTAGTTCAACGCGAAAAATTGAAAAAGAAAATCTAATGTGATAACTTAAATCAACCAATTGTAATTCACAAATATTTCCATTTTATATAATAAATATCAAAAATATACATTTAAAATTAAATTATATTAATGTGAAAGAATTACAAATCCCTGCTCTGATAACGTATTCAAATCAAAACAACACAAAAAATTTCTTATATTATGAAATAAAAAAATGTTTCCAAAATTCAATAAATGCGCTCAGCGAGCTAAAACGGTGGTATGTCTCACATTTACCCATATCCTTTTCAAGAGTGTTGGTAAGAGAATCCAGCCCAACCTTTATATTAAAAAAATTACCAATATAAAACTAAAACAAAAGCAATAAAATAGAAAAAAATTATCTAATAATAAAATTGGATAGATCATTGAATGAGAGGAGTGAAAGGATTAAATCAAAAATTCAGTATAGAAGAATTAGTATACAAATAAATATGCTTTAAGTAGCTTTTTCTAAAGAAAAATCATATAAATTTTTTTAACTCTTCTAAAATTTTTTTATTTTTATACTCTTGGAACATAAAATGAAAAGTAATAAACCAATGATAGAGTTTTGTTTTCCATATCCAAAATTTGGGTATCAATTAAAAAATAAAAATGAAAAATAAATGGTCGCAATGACGCAATGAGGGGAATGAGCTACCAAAACTGGCATTAAATAATGATTTAAAAAAAAATCATAATTCATCCAAAAGGCAATGTAAAATTAATTAAAAAGCTTAACTATGGATGCTTAAGATTAAAATTAAATTAAATTTTAATCTAAAATTTTAATGTTTTATAAATAGTTTATTTAACATTTCTCCATTACAAGAAGAGATCAACTTATGACATTTCAAAGAATTTTTATGTTTAATTAATAATATGTAACTTTTGTTTTTTCGGTGTGCAAAAACAACATTTATATCAACCAATTGTAATTCCCAAATATTTCCTTTCTATAATAAATATCAAAATTTAACAAATTAAAAAATTAAATTAATGTGAAAGCAATTACGAATCCCCTGCTCTTCCGTGCATATGCCGATTGGCCATGGAATGCATTTTGGCAAAAGAAAATCTGGCACGTGGGGGTGTGGCTTAAATCCTCGGCAGAGTATGTTTGATAAACGTAACGCTTACCAATAAAAACAACAATTGATAAATACAAAATTATTATTCTGTCTGACACAATAGTAAATATTTTAAGTATAATTTTCTGAATTTGTGTTTTTATATAAACATTAACATTAACAAAACGTTTGACAATTTCATTTTATTTTATTAAATTACCAATACAGAATTCACTATTTATTTGCCTTTTTTAATTTAATTAAAACTTTTCGGGGTTTGGATTGGCATTTTTTATATAATTAGATATTTTTTAAATGTTTTAATTAGTTTATTGCCAGTTTGAAATAACTAGTTTTTACTTAAGTATTAAGAATGGTTTTGTAAGTGCCCTTTTTTACCATTTAAATATTTATGTAAGGATTTTATTTTATTTATAAGTAAAGTTTATAAAATATATTTTAATATTTTAATTATTAATACATTTTCATTTGAAATAATAATGAATGATATATTATTCGTTTTATTATTTATATAATAGTTTTTAACATTTATGAAACTTTTTTTAGAACAAATTAATTGACGTTTCGTCCTCTTGTGACGACTTGTTGTCGTCACTCTCTGATCCAATTTTAGTTTCATCATTCTAAAATGATGGTTGGGTTTAATTTGTAAAATGATTAATTTTTATAATTATTTATGCTTGAGACTTCTGCAGTTTTTTCCTCGGACTTTGGTATCTTCACTAAATTTTATTTAAAATTTATTTTTTATTTTTTTAAAAAATTAACTGCACTATAGCAAATATTTTTATAGATATATTCCATTTTTTGTTTATAAATATTATTAATGTTTGAATTACTATCTTCAAATTGGATATTTTTATCATTAAAAAATATATTTGCAACTAACTAATTTTTCCAAATTAAATTGTGTCTTGGACTTTTAATTTTATTTTTTCAAAAATATTTAGTTGCATAATTATTTTCATCCATTTTCTACAATTTTATTTTAAAATAATACATACATTTTATTGGACTAATGGTTTCGTTCTTTGAAATTCCGTTAAAGTTTCAGCTCAAATATTTATTCTTTTTTTTGATAGTTATGAACATGACATGTAGTAGCGTATATAATAAGTAATTTGTTCACATTATTTATGTTGATTCTTAATTTTGATAATTTGATAAATTTGCATATTTTAATACGAATCTTATTTTTGCTAAAAAACATTTTAAGGAATATTATATTTAATCTTAGCACAAATTTATTTTTAATTTGTACAATGTATTAGCAAAAGTCAATAAAATTTTAAATAATTAATTAACAAAACGACAGTTTTTATTAAATCGAAGAATCAATGAAATTTATAAAATTTAATTTGATATGAAATAGATTTTAAATATAAAAAGCCAACGGAAGGAACCGCATTTCCAAAACTGAATTAAGCCGTGGAAATACTGAGGAAAGGCCATTGGAATCGGATTTCACACACCATTGACATACCGCTATTTTTTATTTTTTGGTATATAGAATTTTAATTTTAATATTCAGAAATTTGTATTCTCAAATATATTTTTTGCACTATTAAGTACGCAATATTATATATTGTTTAAATGAGTATTAATGAATGCGGACTAGTTTTTTAATATATTATTATGTTTTTTTTTTCAACATATGCTTCAAGTGCATATTGAATCTGAAAATAACTATAATGTTAAATAATTTTATTATTGAATTTAAACCACAATTTGTTGGATTTTGCAACGTGGCTCAAAAGATTGGTAGAAGGCAACTATATAAATTAATTTAATGAAGCTCTTTACAATCTGCAGATTTTCAAAACAAAACTTAAAGAGAAATAAAAACGCTGCTTGCATCAGCATCTCGGACGGAGCTGGGGACACGTTTAATAACTATTATTAGAAAATTTTATTGTTTCTATATATTAATTTAATAACAATCAAAGAAGAATTAATATGTGAATAAATTAAAATTAAATTATGCGATAATATTTATTATTTTTATTATATAGATTTTTTTTATCTATCCCAGCCCAACTCACTATCAACCTTTTGCAATAATTCCATGTCGCGATAAGTCATCAAAAACAGTCATTTCAGAATCCTTTATTGATAAATTTTATTTTTTTAAGTTTCTGTTTTTTATCTTTTAGGTTGAATTTTCATAACCATGAACAAAATATTGCAAAAAAAACTTTGTTTTTATTATTTTAATTCTAATATTCTTAATATTTTGGTTTCAGATATATCAATTTCTATATTTTATTCATAGAAATTTAATGTTTGATTAACTAATTAATTTTTTTTTGTTACAATATAAAAATAGATTTGTAGATATAATGCCGAAAAGTCAAATATTTAATTTAAAATGTTGTTTAATTTACTACAAATTATAATTTCTTTTATTTATTTATTAGATTCATTAAATTGTTACAAGTTTTTTAAAAATATCAAAGATTAATTAATTAATTTTAAATTGCTACAAAAAAAAATAATATCGTTATAAATAAATATGTATTAACCGACCACTCTGACCTGAACTTTTTTAAATTAAAAAAAGTTAATAACTCAAGCTAGTCCGCATAATAATATTGTAACTCACTTAATTTTACACGCTGAGCTGTAAGATCACAGCAAAATATACTCGTTAAATTTTAGTTTAAAAATTTGATATTTTTATTTGCCTCACTAAAAACCCATTTTACAAATTCGGCAATAAAAAGATACCTGTAAGCTGTCAATTAATAGAGTTTCATCCTAACCTATTTTAGCAGTAAATAATAAAATTTGTCTAAAATATTCCTACGCAATTATAATCAGTAAATTGAAACTCAATTTAACATAAATTAGGTTTGTTATTGAAACAAAATAAAATTGAAGTGAAAATGTAACAAATTTCTCCTAATAAAAACATTTAAAAAAATATGAAATTGTTGCAGGAAAAATTTACATCGTGCTTGATTTCATTTAGAAACACAAATAAGCAATGATAATTGAAATTGTAATAGTTGTTGTGATTGTCTTAATATTATTAGAATATTTATTAGATTTTAATGTTTTACATCATTTTTTTGGAGAAAGTGGAAAGAAAAAAAAATATTTTTATGGAATTAATAATTTGGCATTGTATATTTTGCTTTAACAGTTATTCATTTTATTATTTAGTTAAAAATGCTATACTCAGCTTAATATTAATTTCTTTATAGTTTTTTGTAAAACAAACATCGATTCATCAATTTCAGTTAAAAATAACATCTTTAATTTACAACTTATTAATATGTAACTTTTATTTTATCTGCGTTTTAGGTTTTGGCCCCGAAAAAAA
>JAIXHY010000105.1:0-45804 GCA_020449905.1 Globodera pallida | reverse complement strand
ACGGCCTTATCCGGGTAGGTTTTTAATGGCGAAACAAATTAGAATGTTTTTTTTTGCCAAATGCGAATTTGAGTTAACATTAAATCTAAAAAAGATTGTATTTTTAAATATTTATTAAAAATGTCTCCAAAGTTTTCGAGTTTTTGCAAACCGTCTTTCTATCAATCACATTTGCAGGTCCGCGTTCTACGGCTCGAAAAGCGCGAGGGACTCATTCGGGCGCGCCTCCGTGGCGCTGCATTGGCCAAGGGCCAAGTGATCACTTACCTGGACTCGCATTGCGAGTGCATGGACGGTACGTCGTCGCCAAATTTTGGCAAAATTCAGTTGAGCCCGGGCGAAATTTGACTGTTTTTAGGTTGGATTGAGCCGTTGCTGGACCGGATTCATAAGAACAGCTCGACAGTCGTGTGCCCGGTGATCGACGTGATTGACGACAACAATTTTGAGTACCACTACTCCAAGGCGTTCTTCACCAATGTTGGCGGTGTGTGGTGTGATCAAACAAAATAAACAAAAAATATTATCCAAAAAAAAGAAGCATATTCCCGCACAAATTGCCAGAATATCCTTAGTTCTCTAATTTTTGGTTCCAAAATTTTTATCGTATTTTAACGTTTAGAAACAGTAAATTTGGCCCAAATATAGACGCCAAACTTAAAATCCGACAATTTAATGGCAATTTTGGGTAGCGAACGGCTTGAATCTGTGGGCTCTATAAAACTGGAATGTCAATTTTTTTTAATTTTCTCCAATTTTTTTTCTTGTTAGCCTTTTTTGAGTAAATTTGTGCAGCATGCAAATTTTAAAATTCATTTTTTCACAGGTTTTGACTGGTCATTGCAGTTCAACTGGCATCCAATTCCGGAGCGTGATCGCAAAAATCGTCGGCACATTGATCCGGTTGCATCGCCGACCATGGTACCTTTTAAAAAAATTCTTTTTTTATAAAAAAGGGGAAGCTCCTAGCCCTTAGGCTTTTTTGAAATTTTAAAGGTTTAATAAAAAAATTGCATTTTTTTCAGGCCGGCGGACTCTTCTCCATTCACCGGGAGTATTTCGAAAAATTGGGCACCTACGACCCGGGCTTCGACATTTGGGGCGGCGAGAACTTGGAGCTGTCTTTTAAGGTAAACGGATTTTTAAACTCATTTTTTGGATTTGTTTTTCTAAATTAATTTTTAGATTTGGATGTGCGGTGGCCGGCTTGAAATTGTTCCGTGGTAGGGCGATTTTTAAAACAATTTTTTGATAAAAAATTATAGTTTTTGAAATTGTCATTGATCAAAAACTTCTTCAGTTCCCATGTTGGACACATTTTCCGCAAACGAAGTCCGTACAAATGGCGGACGGGCGTCAATGTGCTGAAGAAGAACTCCATTCGGTTGGCCGAGGTGTGGCTGGACGACTTCAAGACGTACTACTACGAGCGCATCAACAACCAATTGGTTCGGTTTTTGTTTAAAGGTTTTCAATTTTTTTAAATTTAAAAGCATGCTTTAGGGCGATTTTGGTGACATCAAATCGCGCAAGGAGCTCAGAGAAGTGCTTTTTTTAAATTAAAAATATAAAATTGGAAATTGAAAAAATAATTTTGACTTTTTTTTGCAGTAATTCAATTATTCAACTTCAACAATTGGGAAAATAATGAAAAATGGATGAAATTAAAAATTTGGTTAAAGAAACGAAATTCTATTTTTACATTAAAGGCTAAGAAGGTAAACAAAAAAGAAATTAGAAATCATTTTATTAGAAATATTTTTTGACATTTTTCAATCATTTCCGTTCCAGAGACTGCAATGCAAAACGTTCAAGTGGTATCTGAACAACATTTTCCCGGAACTGTTCGTCCCCGGCGAAGCAGTTGCTAAGGGCGAGGTAAGCGAGCAGTACATCGATGCTGAACATTTATTATAACAAAAAACAACAAATAAAATGGACGCGTGTGCCCGAATTTTCCGAATTTTTTTGGGCTCTTTCTTCCGCTTTATAGAATGAAGTAAATTTTGTCACGGATTCGGAAAAATCGGACCCACAATTTTATGTTCAAGAGAATTGTGCCAATGCCAATGCTTGCTTCAAAACGCTTGCAGTATTTCCTTACAAATTAATATTTTACAAAACTTATTTACGCGATTTTTTTTTGTTTGTGGTACAAATAGCGGTTTTAGGAAGTTTGAAATAAAATTTTTAAAAAATTTTCAAGCCTAGAGAACTGCGACACAATTCTTTTGAAAATAGAAATTTTTAATTACTAATCAATCTGTTAACAAATTAAATAGAAAAAATTGCGTAAATATTTTTAAATTTCCGAAATTAAACATTGCCTCTGGCATTGTGTGGATTACTATTAATTAATTGATGACGGAATGCCAAAACTCGTACTTTCTTTCCCCCCCCCCCCATTTTTTTTTTGTTCTGTCGGCTTCAAACCAGCGCTACGTGTTCAGTCTAGGCACAAAACTGCCGCCGCTTTTTTTAAATATTACAGCAGCAGATTTTAGTTTTTCAATTTTTTTTTTTTCTTAACGGTCCGGGACACCAAAAATATTTGACAAAATTTGTTTTAAATTTTTAACTATCATAATTTACAAATATAGGTAGCATGCTTAGGGGTCAGCAAATGTTCTCCTACGAGCGTCCGGTTATGGGGCATCGTTTCACAATTTTTCTTTTGCCAACACTACGCCAAAGAAAATTTTAAAAAAAAATTAAAAAGAAACTTTTTCGGAAAACAAAAGAGGGAGGTGGAAACAGTTGCTGACCCGTAGGTGTACACACCCAAATTCACCAAAACCCGCATACCTAAGTAACCATACGTAAACACGTGTACAGGTCGCCAATGGTGCGCCACTGAAGCATCAGCGGTGCCTAGACTGTGCGGTCAAAAAGCGCGATAAATTGAAGCCGATTGGACTGTGGCCATGCCATGGACAGGGTGGGAACCAAGTGAGTTTTGGCATTTTGTTTGGCTTGTGGCCCTGTTCAGGTCCGGAACGGCTTTGTGCCGCCCGCTGGCGATGGCCAACCACCGGCGTCCTGTGTGGACAGTCCGGTGGGGGACGAGCACAACAATAAGCCCGTAATTGCATACCCGTGCCATTTACAGGGCGGAAATCAGGTGGAAATGGAGAGAAAAAACACCAATTTTTTCTTTTTCTTACCCCCCCCCCATACCTTTGCAAATTTTTTGCTACTTTTGGAGTGAAAATTTTGGGTCAAAAATTTTCGGGGTTGAACTGTTTCCATAACTATACTGTGAATATAATACTAGTAATAGAAAGAAAGCAATTTGGAATAACAAGTAGAAAATTTTTTTTTTCAGAATTGAGAAAACCTCCAAAAACAATTTTCCATGCAACTTTTTGTTGGTTTGACCTGGAATGCTTTGTTGTGCGTTTGTTTTGATTCCAAAAAACGAAGCTTGGGGGTAGGGGACGGTGTTGTGAACTGCTCGGGCCGGTTGGAGAGAAGGGGCAACAACAATGCAATAACACAACAGCAAATGCTGCTGCTGCTGCTGCTTTAAACTCATTGAAACAATTTTTTGATCATATTATTAAAATTAATTTTAAAAATGTCCACAAAAACACAATAAAAATCTGTTAGATTCGAAACGCCGGGGGCGGTTCCAAACTTTGCATCGATTGGTCCAAGCGGAGCAAACTCGGTTTTGTTTGTTGTTTTGAACATTTTTTTAAAAATTTGCCCAAACATTTCTTTTTAAAATTGTTAGGCCTTTACTGGTGCCACAACCAGGGCGGAAATCAGGTTGCTTAAAAATGTTTTTTTGCGTATTGTTTGTTGCCTCTTCTGGTAAGTTTTTGTGTACAAATTGATAATGGATCCGGGGGGATCAATTTTTGCTCATGAGTCATGATTTTTCGGATTTTTATAATTTTTTTGTGTCGATTTCAGTACTGGATGTTCAGTCGAGATGGCGAGATCAGGCGTGACGAGTCGTGCATCGACTTTGCCGGCAAGGAGGTGATGATCTTCCCGTGCCATGCACAGGTGCCAAAAAAAGGACATTTTAAACAACAAATTAATTTCCCCCGATTTTTTTTTCTTCGTAGAAAGGCAATCAGGAGTGGCGCTATAATCATAAGGTAAACAATGATTTAAATAAAAATTCTTTGCAAAATATTGCCGTTAAAATTGTTTATTAGTTGCACCAGCTGTTGCATGTTGTGACCGGCAAATGCATGGAGATGACCAGGGATGGCAACAAATTGAAGGTGTTCACGAGGGGGCGGGGGTTGTTGGTTTGCGCAATGAGTCCGGTCTTCCGGACAAAATTGTTCAGATTCCTTCTCCCATTTTGATCCGGGGACTATCGAAAGCCTGAAAAATTCTTTAAAGCAGCAATATGGTAGCAGAATCAGGCGTCTTGAAAATTCTTGACCAAATGTTGATTCTGAATAATTTAAAATCCTGCTCTTGGACGGTCGTTCGCGGGCTCAATAGATTTGATTCATAAAATTTAAAATTGGATACTTTTTGCCCTATTATTCCCACACACACAAAAAAACATTTAGACAAAATTAAACATTTTAAAGATGAACGCATGCAATACGGAAAGTGCCTACCAGCAATGGACATTTAAGGACTACAACGAGACAAAGGCACGCGAGTACGGCATGGTTTTATAGGAAGACGGTGGTGTCGTCCGTCATCCATTCGCGAGATTACGAAGGTGGCGTGGGGTTGGGGGCGGGGCGGGGCGGGGTTCATCACCAAATTAATCATCGTTATGTTTGTTTTTGCGGCTTTTCATGGAAAAATAATAATGAAAATTTGTTTCAGTTTCACTGCATCATCATCATCCATCCATTTTCTGGCGTCGTCGTCGTCGTCGTCGTCGTCATCGTTTTTGTATCCCAAAATGCGGTTGCTGAACAAACAACCGTAACACCAACAACAACACCAAGCAGTACGCGTACACCATGCGTGAAAGATAATATTTTATTTATTTATTGATTTTTTCCCCCCAACAAAACATTTTTGGCAATCTTTGCCATGCCCACGCCCCATTCGTCTGTTGTCACTTACTATGCGCATAATGCTAACTTTTATTTATTTAATTTATTTATTCTTTGCCCTCTCTCTTTCTTTGTTATTATATTATATTATGGTATGAAGAATTTTACTTTTGAAAATATATTATTTAATATATTTATATAAAATTTCTTGCCTCCACGAAAAGAGTCGTCAATTTTTTTTTCTTCAAAAATGATTTCTTTTTTGTCGACCCTTAAACATTATTAGCAATTATTGTGCACGCACCACACCCTTAATTGTTGTTTTATTATTTAAAAGACTTAACAAAATTCAAATATCGCTCTGTTTTTTTTGTTGTACTAATTCACATTCCGCCCGGTAAACGCAACGCAATTGCCACACATTCAAAAAAGCAAAAATTTTTGTTTGTTTTTCTGTGTTATTAATGCTAATTTTTTTTCAATGTTCTAAAATGTGGAGGACTAAATGGAAAAATAAAGAATTTTTGCACAAAAATTGGGGCTCCATATACAACATATGTACCAGAGATTTAAGCAGACACCAAAAAAGAAATGTCCGGAATTCTGGCTCTCAAAAAAATGCCATGAATCCGAAATCCGGTTACATTCCTGATACATATGTACCCATGGCACACACATTCTAAATTCGGCATCATTCACTTTGTTTGCCCTTTCCTTTTTGGTTGTTGTTGTTGGTTAGTTCGTTCGTTCATTCATTCATAATATTTTTCGCTGTGATATGCATACATATTCCTCCATTCTTTACACATTGCCCGGGAATCGGGTCCCTTCAAGACCTCATTCCTTGCCATATTAACACCTTTTTGTTGTCGTTTGCTAATTGCTTAATGTGCGACGCCACATGAAACGTACTCCCCCCGTCCATTCCAAAACATTTTTTGCAGACAAAAAAAGTTGGAAATACAAATTGATTTTGTCTGCAAATTTTGCATAAAAAAGTGCCCCGGGGCAATATTCTATTTTTTTTGTGTTGTGAAATTTTGTTATTGGTGTTTCTTGTATTCAGTGGAATAAATGAAGCGAAAAAACACACGAATTGACCCGGACGATCAAGATTCTCGATTGAAATCTTTAATCACCGCTCAAGTCCAGTTATTCAATAATTATTTCGCGCATCAACGCGCTGGCCTTTTCACCTATGCCTTGGGTTGTGAACCCAGAACGGAAAAGTACCTTCATTCTTTTTTGAAAATTTTTTTGAGGTTGTAAATATTTGGAAATTTCGAAAAATTGTTCGAATTCGGAATGTCAAAACAGAGGTCAGATTTATTCAACGGCCCCGAAACTAGGGAGCGCAATATCAACATTTTCTTAAGGGGAAAAGTTGAAATAAATAATATCAACATTGACGTTGATATTTATTAACAGGGCTTCCACTTTTAGGCACGAAAAATTGCAAAATAGGAGGCGCCTATTAGGCACAAAAGTTCTAAAATAGCTCTGAAAGCTCAAATAACATCAAATGAATTGGGGACACCGATTTTTTAGGGTCCGAAATTGAAGTGTTCAGTCTCTGCTTCAAGGATGCATTGCATTTGGTCATCGGATTAATTTGTAAGGAAAGGTTGTGTGAGCAAAACAGCAACAAAAATGTTGGTGAGAGATGAGATGTGGAATTTTAGCTTTCGATCCAGCAGCTGTATCAAGAAAATAAATTAAATTGAAAAATCAACAAGTTTTTATTCATTGTAACAAAAGGAAACTTGGAAACAGATACGAAAATCATTATGTCCGAAAAATTTTGCAGGTGTGCTAGTAACAGTCAAAAAAAATTTGTACTATAAGTAATTTGTAACAGCACAAAAAGTTCGTAATAAATAATTTTGTAACAATCAAAAGCCCGTAATTACGAGCACCCCTTACATTTGTCAAATGTTATTTGCAATGAAAGATATTTTTGCAATTATTTGTTGCGACGTGCACGTTTAAGAAAGAATTTATCATCGTCTTGAAAGAGTTTGTTGTCAAATGTACATGTCCATTGCACACTCCTTGCTCAAGCTTCTTTTGCAAACGTGCACAGTAGAGCTTGAACGTGTTGAAGAGCTCAGCAAAATTGATCGCAATCTAAAAATGAAAAAAACGAAAAGACGACCGTGTAGTGTTCGCAACGGTAAAATTTACCGAGGTAAAAACCGGTAAAAATTTACAGTAAATTTATTGTTACCGTTCACTTTTCAGTTCCAATCGGTAAAAACCGGTGACAAAAAGCACAAAATTACAACGAAAAACTTTTCAAAAAACAAAATTGGGTAAATGTTAATCATAGTGCCCAGAAACGAAATCACCCGCAAAGAAACTAGAAAACGGAATTTTCTGGTGCCTAAACGGTTTCTGGACTTTTTCAACAGAGCGGACGAATAATAATTCAAAAAATTAGTTAATACCGCCCAGAGCCCAAATTGGACGAATTATATATATCAATCGACTCCTCTCTAAGCCTAGCGCACGAATCCGAAAATTTTTTTGTTGGGCAACCACTTTAAAGCAAGTTATGAGCCCGGGACTGAAGTGTCTTTTGACTGGGGGCTCAGTTGTCCACTGATTAAAAAATGGGGAAAATCACTAATATAGGCTTTTAAAATTACGCAATTGTCGATAGAAAATAAAGATTAAGAATGTAAAGCGGTTTTGAACCGATTTAAAATTTTTAAAATTAAGGAAAACAACTTTTAAGTAACAAAATCCCGATAGGGGGAAAAGTTAGACAATAAGGTTTCAAAAACCGCTTTAAATTTTCAATTTTTATTTTCTATCAACTAGTTCCTAATTTTGAAAGTCAATAAGAGTGATTTTTCCCATTTTTTAATCAGTGGACAACTGAGTCCCCAGTCAAAAGACACTTCAGTCCCTGGTCTGTAACTCTTCGGGGAATGGTTGCCGCAACAAAATTTTTTCGGATTCGTGCGCTAGGCTTAGAGTTGAGTCGATTGATATATAATTTGTCCAATTTGGGCTCTGGGCGGGCGGTATGACCGATATTTACCAAGCTTTATACCAAAGAACAAAATATTTTACAATACCTTACGAGCCGTTTTGTGCAATTTCTCGCAAAAACCACATGAGACGGCCCTTTGGTGGAGAAGGTCACTAAATTTTTGCAAAATAAAATAAGAAATTATTTCATTTTCCGCCAATAAATGACTTTATTGATCCAAGGCAAAGTGATCCCTTATAATTAGAGTACGGACCAAACAAATAATTGTACAAAAAAACCCAAATATTTGTACAAAAATTGGACCCAAAAATTTTTGTTTTTGTTTGTTTGGTCAAATTGGGGCTCAACCCAAAAAAAACCAAAACCCAAAAAATATTGTACAAATATTTGTTTGGTCTGAGATTCCGTTCTCTACTTATAATCAACTAATCCGTGATCTATATAATCTGCCTTATCTGATTCCAATTATAAAGGCATGGACCAGACCAGAAGGAGTGTCCGGACAATCCGTCAGTAATTATTAAAAAGCGGGGAAAAAGTTTCTATGGGGGGTTTGAGGTCGAGGAACCCAAATATGACCTCAGTTTAGACCAATTTCGAACCACTGACCTAAATTCGAACATTTTTCGAAAATTCAAAAATTTTACGCATCACTTCAGTGCCCGCGCCGGACACTTCAGTGCCAGCAATTGAAAGACTATAATTTTTAAAATCAAACAATCAAGGAGTCATTGGAAAGCTCTAATTTGTGAAGTGTGCGGCACTGAAGTATGCGGCACTGAAGTGTGCGGCACTGAAGTGTGCGGCACTGAAGTATGCGGCACTGAAGTGTGCGGCACTGAAGTATGCGGCACTGAAGTGTGCGGCACTAAAGTATGCGGCACTGAAGTGTGTGCGGCACTGAAGTATGCGGCACTGAAGTGTGCGGCACTGAAGTATGCGGCACTAAAATGTGCGGCACCAAAGTGATCGCCGCCACTCTACCCCCCCCCCCCCCCCCCTCGCCCCTCGCCCCACACCCCGAATAACCTTAGAAACATCTTTTTTCGACTCAATAATTACTGACTGGTTAGTCTTTGGATTGTCCGGCGGCAGACCAGAACAGGGAGCACTGTGATTTGATCAGTAAAAATTATTAAATACGCTTATATTTATGAATAATTTAGAAATATTTCAAAATTGGAGGTTCAAAAAATACAGTCAAAAAATTTTGAAAATCCAAGTGAAGTTAAAATTACCCGTTTTCCATGCCGCAAAAAATTGCTCGGCTGATGAGTTCCATCGTCGAGTTAAAGGCGGCACCGTGAAATGCTTCTTGGATGGCATTGCACTCAGCGAATGTGATGTGGGCCTGCGCTATCACCGATGTACAAAAACTCACTGTAGCCGCTTTCCAAGCTTCAAAGCCATGCACGACCCCCTGTAAAAGTTGCAACTATAATAAGTAGGGCTCGGATTATATCTTTTTTGCATATTTTGTTTTCTCATATGCGGTTAAAATACGAATACTTTTTAAAATTTATTCAACTTTCCAAAAATCCTTTATTAATTTTCTTCTTACAATTCGTAAATGTAATTTTTCTTACGAATTCATAAAAAATGCTCGTGACATTGCATGTGCCAGTGTCAGCTCTGCTCCAGGCACTTCTTTCCAAGTCAGGCTTTTCCCTAAAAAGTTTTTGTTGAAATAAATGCACAATAGACATCTGTTTTTTCCAGCTTAATGTTTTAACGGACGGATATTAACTCGCTCTCTTTCGACAACTAACGAAATTTCCAGGAAAATTTAAGAATTTCTAAAATGTCAGCAATTCAAAAGCCTATAACTTTTAAACTCAACCAAATTAACGAATAATATGAAATTAAAAGTAATTGAGAAGAATCATTCTAAAAGCCAAGCGGTTCAATTCATTTTTAAAAAGTTAAATGTTCAAAGTACCCAAATTGAGGGTTTTATAGTTTTATCGAAATAACTTTTTCACGAATTCTCTAAGTGTTTTAATTTTTGAATAGCCCATAAAATTCTCTACAAAACCCAAAAACCGGCTAAACTTGTTTTTGGGCAGTGTACTAGCCTTAAAGTTGGTATCAAACCGCTTAATTGTTGCCTATAAAAAGGTTTCACAATAACGCTGATAAAATTAGGTAATTATTATAACCAAATTCGCATGTAAAAGCAATACTTACAATTGCATGCGCAGCAGTTTCATTTGCTGGGCCATCTTGATGTGTGCCATCGCCGCTCTTTCGTGCTTTTGTTCCTCAAGTTCTAAGTGTCGCACTAGGTCATCCTGCGTTCCGCCTATAATGTAAAGTTATTAACCTTATTTGTTACATCGACCCTATCTGCTTTAATGCCCCCGCCCCGGGGCCCTGACCTCCACCATTTCCGCTTTAATGCCCCGGGGCCCTGACCTCCACCATTTCCGCTTTAATGCCCCGGGGCCCTGACCTCCACCATTTCCGCTTTAATGCCCCGGGGCCCTGACCTCCACCATTTCCGCTTTAATGCCCCGGGGCCCTGACCTCCACCATTTCCGCTTTAATGCCCCGGGGCCCTGACCTCCACCATTTCCGCTTTAATGCGCCGGGGCCCTGACCTCCACCATTTCCGCTTTAATGCCCCGGGGCCCTGACCTCCACCCTTTCTGTTTTAAATGCCCCCGCCCCGACATGGCCGCCTCGACCACTCCCGACTTTCCCGCTCCCGTGGGGTTGGGGAGCAATCCTTAATTAAATCTCTTATACATATACTCACTCAAACCCTTGTCGCTGCTCATTGGTTGAATAAAAGCCGTCGCGTGGGATATGAGCATGAGGATGACATTGATGTGGTGGCAACAGTGCCCCAAGGAACGCCCTCTGGCAAGCATGGCGAGAACGATGAGTGATTTGACAAGCCGAAAAAGCGCACTTATGGTATGTGACCAAAACGCCTGAAAAGTTGCATAAATTTAAGGCGGGTTGCCGAATTCAGAGTTGAAAATTTTCGGCGTCAGCTTTTCGTGGTTTAAATTTTTTTAAACTTCTAAAAACAATGAATTTGACTAACATTTTGGCGGCCCATACTCTGACGTATACACCAGGGATGTAACCGGACATTTTTAGTTCCGAATTCCGGGCACTTTGGCGAAAAATCCGGAATTAAATCCGGCATTCTTCGACCTGGAAATAGTAGTTGAACACGCTCATCACGACGGCACAATGCGACAGACAATTGTTGTTCAGCGTGACAATGCATTGCGTAGCGTCCGCCTGCTGCGCAAAGGAGCTGTTCAGCACCGGCACTTGCTGGTACAGCTCGAAGGCGGCGTGGAGAAAATCTCTGAGTGTTTTTTGAATGTTAATTGTTCGTCCACCAATAAAAATGTGTGCCTTTTAAAGTTTAATTAAATTTCTATCATTAAAATAAAAAAAGATTCTGTTTAGAATGAAAAGGTTTACACCAAATTTCAATTTAAGTCGCTATTTCAAACAGAAAGCAAGAACATTATTGTTTTCGAAATAAATTGGCACAACAAATTTGCAGTTTTTTAATTTATAATACTTTCAAAATTCAAGTAAGTATTTAAAATAAATAATTTATACAAAACACCACACTTCCTGAACATCGGCCCAATTTGGACGGTCTTCTGGAAGTTGGACGGGTGTTCACGGTTCCAGTAACTCTGGTTGTTTGGCACAATGATCATCTGCTTGATTTGGTAAATCTTGCTGCTTGTCGAACTCAACAGCAGCTCCACCTGTGACAACTTTCGATAAAAAAATAATTTAAATAACAAATAAAATTAATTTAAAAGTGCCTGAAGGCAAAATTTGGAAAATTTATAAATAAACTATAAAGCACCGGTTGGTCATTGGTGAGTCGAATATCAGCAGAAGCCGCTAGCAAAGCATGCACGAGGACGAGCAAAAAAAATGTCTAAATTTATAACAAAAATAAATTTGTTTTTATCTTTTTGCGGACCATAAGTGCTGAACAACAAACAAATCGGCGGCTGTAGCAGAAACTCGAACCAACAAATGGACTTGGCACAAAAGTGAAGTGATTAGTGCAATTACCTAATTATATTAAATGAAATTTAAATTGAATTGAATTACACAATCAATTTTTTAAACTATAAAAATTTAAAGGTAACAGTTAAAAAGCCTGATTTTGTGATATTTCACGAAAGATCGCGGGAATATTGTGGCCAAATGTTTCTCCGCCTAAATATTAAAATAACATAGGAACAATAATGTTTTTAAAAATGGCGTTTAATTTATGAAATCATTATTTTTTGTTATTATAATATATTTTTATTTTAATAATGAATAAAATTGTATTATTAATAGGGCCGAGATTTTTTGATTTTTTAAAATGTTTTGCGAATAGCTTATCGGGAGAAAAACCCACAAAAATAGCATTCATACGAAAAATTCTCGGCCCTAATTATTCATTCTTGACGACCTATTCAATTGCGCAGATGTTCTTCTTTTTGATGGACTTGAAGAAGTAGTGAGGGGCATGCGCTCTCTCTGTCCTTTTTAAGCCCATCAAGAAGAACAACATCTGCCCAATCAAATGGGGCCAAGTCGCTCAGACTAAGTATCATCGCATTTATTTTAAAATCTGATAAATCAATCATCCATTTTAGCGGGGAGAGGGGAGGGGGGGTGAGGGGGGGGCGGGGAAAGGCGTGCGGCGAATAACATTTAGCAACAAAATATGAGTAATCGCAAAACTGAAACCAAAAAGCTAATATGCTCTGAAGCCTAACGGACAGAGACCTAACCACGACTTGTGAAATTTAAATCAATTTAAATTAAATAAGCAAAAATTTTAGGTTAAAAAATTATTTTGTAATCAAACTTTCAATTTTTTCATTTAATGGCTTCATGATGAAAATTTGAGCAATTGAATTTTAATTAATGAAAAAATGGTTCATTCATATGGCCTATCGGACATTTCAGGGTATTTCTACCTTATGTGGGAATGATTGATAAAATTGTCTTAAATTTAATTATACTGATGATCAGAAGTTGCGTGAGTGAGTTCTCGTTACAACAAAGGCTCTTTTTTTCTAAATAATGAGAAATTTTTAATCGAGTTACAAATACGAAAGGGGAAAAAGTGCAAAATGATCAAAGGCAGAGAGAGGCATTTTTCATTTGGGTTATGAATCCCTTCCCATGCGTTGCTTCTTCGCCTCTAACTTGTTCATCGACGATTCCAGCTGCTTGTACTTCTCGCTGTCCTCGTCAATTTGCATGTCCGGGTCCACAAACAGACTTTCAAAGCGTGCATCATCCATTATGCCGCCCAGTGCATGCAAAACAAAATGTTCCGTTCAAAGAAAATGGTGGTCAGTGTTCCTATAGAAATTCCATCATTTTCGAGCAGGACGAACTCAACTCCAGCTTTTGAATTTGAAGAAAAGCGCAGAAACACTTTTCCTCTTAAAATTTGACGTCCTAGAAACCATCAAAAAAATGGGCGATGAGTAAAAGTGCCTAAACAAAAAATTTGGCAATAGTTAATTTTCAACTCGAGAAAATTGTTTCTAGGGGTATTCCGGGCGTCTGAATCCGACCTCCATTTCGACCTATTCGAACCCCGACCCCGAATTCAAAATTAAAATTTTCAAAAAATCTTGGTGAACATTTAAATTCTGTGGAAATTCGGTACGAAATTAGAGTCCGATAAAATAAAATTTCCGGGAACGGGGTTTTCAAATTTAACGGGACGGGTCCCGAAAAGGAGTAGGGGACGGTTGAGTCTGGGCCACTTTTAACAGAACATAACTCTTTTCGGTGGCACGACACTTCGACATTGGACACTTCGACAATGGACACTTCGACAACGGACACTTCGACAACGGACACTTCGACAACGACACTTCGACAATAAAAAATGAAATGCCATAAAAATTTAAAAATTTTTTTGAGTTCAATAATACATAATATAATTCGGTACACATCATTTCAGTGCCCACACTTCAGAGCCGCACACTTCAGTGCCCACACTTCAGTGCCGAAACACTTCAGTGCCGGCACACTTCAGTGCCGAAACACTTCAGTGCCCACACTTCAGAGCCGCACACTTCAGTGCCCACACTTCAGAGCCGCACACTTCAGTGCCCACACAAAAAATTTATTTTGGCACCTACGAATCATACATATTAAAGAAAAAATTATTTTAAATTATAATTATTCACATCTTTTCTATTTCCTAATGTTTTGGCATGCACCATCAAGACTTAAAGCTGATCTTTTAAATATCCGAGCAAGCTTTTTGTCAAAATACAACAGTAATAAATATCAAATATTAAACAACAATCTAACTCCAAAGCCAAATAGAATAACTGGAGAAAAGTTAGAGATTTAGGGGTTCGTTAGGCTTAGGCCTAAGCCACCCTGGCCTGGGGTTCGTTAGGCTTAGGCTTAGGCTAGCCTAGGTTTAGGCCTGAGCCTAATTGCACGCGATTCCTGCATTGTTTCAGAAAAAAAATGCTGGCACTGAAGTGTTCGGCACTGAAGTGTGCCGGCACTGAAGTGTACCGGCACTGAAGTGTGGGCACTGAAGTGTGCGGCTCTGAAGTGTGGGCACTGAAATGATCGCCGCCGAATATAATTAGCAATATATTATCAGGGCTGGAACTTTTAGGTAAACACCTATTTTTTCTGCGAACTTGGCACGCTGAGTTAAGCACAAAAACACATTTTTAGCTAATTTGTAAGTCTGAGGCTTTTGCTTACATCTAATTAGATCTGGAATTTGACTGAACGGATTCAGGATGGTCTCAGTAGAAGCGTATCTCTTTGTTCGCTCGATCCTTGGCCAACTTTTGAATCCAAATTTGCATCTGTCAATAATACGCACAGTGAGAAGAAAATAATCAAATGAGCGAATTTTTTTATTTTTGAAATAAACGTGGATTGTAACACAATCTTTTTTTTAAATTAAAATTTAAGTATGTGTACATACATATTATAAGTTTGCTCAGTTCATTAATCGTAAAAATAAGCATAATTATATTGCTAAATATATTACGTATTATTGAACTCTAAAAAATTTTAAAATTTTTTATGGCATTTGATTTTTTATTGTCGAAGTGTTGTTGTCGAAATGTCGTTGTCGAAGTGTCTGTTGTCGAAGTGTCCATTGTCGAAATGTCCATAGTCGAAATGTCATAGCACCCTCTTTTCACAGTGAACTAAACTCTTACTAATTGCAACCATTCGAAAGCTCGTGATACAAAGAAGCTAATTGTATGCATAAGGAAAAGATTGAATGAAAGGCAACAAAATAATTGCCAAAAAACATGTAAAATCCTGAATGAGATAAAGATTATCAAGATTGGTTCACTGTGAAAGGAGTTATGGCGTGTTAAAAGTGGCCCAGACTCAACCGGCCAGACTCAACTGTCCTTTTCCGCACGAAAGGGAATCCCGTGTTTTTCCCGTTCCCGTAAAAAATCCCGTTGGACAAAAAAGACGGAAATGGGACCGGGAATTCCGTACTTTTCCCGCGGTAATCTATTCCCGCCATCTCTAGACGAAATGCTGGTGACAAATTGATTGGTGACAAATTTGTCTTTAAAATTTTGGAGGTCGAGCTGCCCGGTACGCATCATTTCAGTGCCCACACTTCAGAGCCGCACACTTCAGTGCCCACACTTCAGTGCCGGTACACTTCAGTGCCGGCACACTTCAGTGCCGAAACACTTCAGTGCCCACACAAAAAATTTATTTTGGTGCCTACGAATCATACATATTAAAGAAAAAATTATTTTAAATTATAATTAGAGACCAGACTTGAGCTTCGAGAGAGACTTGAGACGAGATCTCGTCTCGACCGGTCTCTAATTATAATTATTCACATCAATTCTATTTCCTAATTTTTTGGCATGCACCATCAAGACTTAAAGCGGATCTTTTAAATATCCGAACAAAATACAACAGTAATAAATATCAAATATTAGACAACAATCTAACCCAAAGCCGAATAGAATAACATGGAGAAAATTTAGAGATTTAGGGGTTCGTTAGGCTTAGGCCTAAGCCACCCTGGCCTGGGGTTCGTTAGGCTTAGGCTTAGGCCTGAGCCTAATTGCACGCGATTCCTGCATTGTTTCAAAAAACATTTTTTCGGTAAAATATCGAAAAAAGTGAAGTTACCGAAAAAATTGTCGGTACTTTTACGGTGTTCGACTTTATAATTGAGTTTGGGATAATGGAATTTGTTAAGAAAAATGGCACAAAAAATGCAACGCGGAAGGGCGAAAAAATGATCAGAAAAATTTAAAAAATCAAATTTTTGAGATATCAAAATTTTCCGGATTTTCCGACATTTGAGATCCGGAATATCATATAAAAAAATCTTCAAAAATTTTTTATTTTATTTTGTCCGTTATTTTTACTTTGGGCTTGATTATGAGAGCCCGTCGAAAGATCATTCGTTATCTTTACAATGGAAAACATATTCGCAATTTTGTTCTGCAGCCTGCTCGCCTAGATCCATGTTTATTAGTGCTTTGAAAAGGTTTGTGCTCCCGTCTACATGCTCCTTGCACAGTTGCTGCTGCTCTTGCTGCTCCAATCTTGCGCAGTAGAGCTCGAAGGTGTTAAAAAGAAGAACAAATTGTTGTGCAATCTAAAAAGTTGTAAATGTCGGCGTATTATTTGTATATGATTCCCGTTCCCGCTCCCGCAATTTTATTTTACCGGGCTCTATTACAAACAAATAATACTAACTCCTCAATTATTTGAATTGTTTCATATAATACTAGGATTATTAGAATAATCCTAATTAGTGTTTGGCAAATGGAGTTTTTCGGTATTTGTTTTCGATAAAAATTTCATAAATTCCGATCTAGATGAGCCAAATGAAGTTGAAGACAAGGAGGAAGATATTTTAATAATAAAAAAAAATTATTTTACCATTGAACATTACAACAAAAAAAAACCTATTGAAAAATCCCGGATGCAAATCTTGGTCCCGGGAATTCCCGTCCCGGCTTTTCACAAAAGTCCCGGTCCAGTACTACCCTAGAAAAAAAGCAAAAAAAATTTCGAACAGAATTCGGGTCAAGGGCTCAAAATGGGGCAAATGAAAGTAAGATTTGGATTCTACGACCCAAATTCTAATTTTAATACATTTTCTAATTTGTAGGGGTATTAGTTTCCTCAGGGGTCGGATTCGTCCTTATTTTCAAGGGACAGTCCTTGGAAATGGACCCTCAATCTTATAATTTGAAGATGATTATTTCCAAGAATGACCTTTGAAAATGAGAATCTGGCGTGAGTGTTGAAAATTTTGGAATTTTGTGGAGAAATCATATTTGGCATTGTGTCGTTCAAAATTTTCAAATAAGATCCATCTTGATCCCCCTTCAAAATATTGAACCTCTGATCATTTTTACGTTAATTTTGATATATTTTTTTGCAAATTTTAGGCACATTTCCTAACTACAAATTGAGTCAAAAACACAAAATTTTCTCGGCGTCGCCTATCAGCACCGCGACCCCCTTCCCCCTCCCTAAAAGTAACGAAGAATTCGCAAAAAAACTTCTATGAACAATTTGCTTTACAAAAAAATGCACACAAAAATACACTGCTAAAGTTTAACTTTAAAAAAAAAGACTCGAGTATCGGGGTCAAAAATAGAGTGCGGCGCAGGACAGGATCCTGCGCAGGATTTTGCAGGATCCTGTCCGCAATCCTGCACTTTTTGGGCTTTTGCAGGATTTGCAGGATTGCAGGATTTTGCAGGATTAATCCTGCAAATCCTGTCCTGCAAAAAATTTTGAATCCCAATCCTGCAACAGGATCCGCAAATTTGACTGCGGATCCTGCAAGTATCTCAAGAATATTTTTTTAATTGTTACAAAATTACTTATTTTTTAAACATTTCGCCATTATTTGCGTGAACGGGAAATATGCTGAAGTAAAAGGAAGATTCCTGCTTGCCATAAAAGCTTTTTTACCAAATAGTTTAAGAATGAATATGTTTTTCTTACCTTATTCGCTTTATGGTGTATTTGTATGCAAGATGCGCAAGATATTTGGCCTTTTTCTTGGAGTTGACTAAATTTTTGCCATACAAATAGAAGATAAGAAACTATTTCACTTTTAGCAAATAATTACATTGTTAATCTGAGTTAAAGTGGAGCTTGGATCTTGGACTGATCCGTGCATGATTTACTAATATCAGGATTAGTTATTTTAATAGCATTTATCAGACCAGTTATCACTTTTTGAAATTTCCATAAGCAATAAACGTGGGCCTATTTTCTTTGACAATATTTTTGAATAATTTAAAATCTGAGGTTGACCAATACTAGTCAAAAAATTTTAAAATTAAATTAAGTTAATAAACCCGTTTTTCATGTCGCAGAAGCTATCATTTGGAACAAGCTCCATTGTGGTATTGAAGGCCCAATTATTAAAAGTTTCAGCTAACACATTGCACTCGGCGAAGGTGATTTGGGCCTGACTAGTCAATAACGCACAAATGGAATGGAAAGATGCCGTCCAAGTCGCAAAACTACCTTTGATGCTCTAATAAAAGTTGTAATTTTATAAATAGTTGAAAGGAGATTAGAAAATTAAAGGCCTATTTAAAAAAATATTATTTACATTAAATTGCAATGTTTTGTAGCCATATTGCCATAATCAAATTCTATAAACATCGAAATTAAAAATATTTTTTTGAAAATTTCAAAAAGGTCGAAAGTTCTTTTTTATGAGCGCATTTTGTTAAAAAAGATAAAGGTTAACTGTTAAAAAATCATACAAATTGTATCAAGATTCTCGCCAAATTGCAAGAAGAGGCATTTTTTGTTTTGCTCAATGCAGTTCTTTCCAACATTGAGTTGTCAGATTGCTCTTCTCTGAAAAGTCTTTATTGAACCCTCAGCGATGGAAATGCACAAATATACATTGTTCTTTTTCAAGCTTCATGTTAATCACCAAAAAAAGCGATTTTGGCTGCATTCTAACTAATAAACTAATGCGTGCTTTAGAACAGAGACCGAAAATTTTGTAAAATAGTGCATCGAAGACCAAAAATAATATTTAGGTCCGTATAAGGACAATTTAAACCTTCTAAAGCCTAATAAAACATTTAAATATTATAGCCTTAGAATGATACCAAAAATATTGTGACCAAAATCCGCACTAAAAGCAAAACTTACAACTTGAGCCGAAACAGCTTCAATTGTTGCGCCATACTTTTATGCTCCAGCGCCGCTTTTTCGTGTTCTTTTTCTGCATCGCGTAAGTGTTGTACAAATCCATCCTGCATCCATTTTGGTTCAACAAATTCGCCTATAATGTTAAATGAAAACTTTTAAGGCTTAGGTGACAAATTTGCGCTAGGATTTTTCGACAGTAAGCGGACTTTTCGACAGTAAGCGGATTTTTGGACAGTAGCGTACGGATTCGACAGCGGTTGACAGTACAACAAATATTCAAAAAATTAAAGTTAATTGAAACGTTCAAAAAAACATTTTCAGTATTATAAAAATAGCTTTATCAATAGGTGGCCGATGAGTTGGTCACTGTTCGTTTCGTCACTGTTCGTCTCGTCACTGATCACTTCGTGACTGAGTTCCAAAAGTCGACAAAAATGGTACTTTATAGGGTTCTCGGGGCCGTAGAATTCGAGTCTGAGCTCCATTTCGACCCGATTTAGAACCCCAGATCCGAATTCAAACAATTTTTCGAAAATTCAAAAATTTCCAAAAAATCAATTCTGCCTCAAAATCTTTAAAAAGCAAAAAAATTACCACAAAAAGGCAAGAAGAGATCCATTAATGCTTTTTAAAGATTTTGAGTCAGAATTAATTTTTTGGAAATTTTTGAATTTTCGAAAAATTGTTCGAATTCGGATCTGGGGTTCTAAATCGGGTCGAAATGGAGCTCAGACTCGAATTCTACGGCCCCGAGAACCCTATAAAGTACCATTTTTGTCGACTTTTGGAACTCAGTCACGAAGTGATCAGTGACGAGACGAACAGTGACGAAACAAACAGTGACCAACTGATAGGGAACCTATCAATATAAATGTAATACCAATATTGGTTGTATATGTTCTGCTTCTATGTCTCTGATTAGCTCATTGAATTTCTGATGTCCATTTGCATTCCTCAAATTATTTTTTAGTAAAAATCAAAATTCTGTGCCATGATTGTAGCTCTGATTAGTGCGGCATAATTTTTTGTTCAAAATCTGACCGAAAATAGACAACATTACAAACATATTTTCATTAGATAATTTGACCATCTAAAGAACTTTGCCATCTAATCACTCAAGAGCATATTGGAATTGGTATAATAAGGGTAAAACTATCTTTCGAATATTGACTTACATATCAAAATTTTTTTTGAAAATTTCAATTAACTTTAATTTTTTGAATATTTGTTGTACTGTCGAAAAATCCGTTGTCAAAAAGTCCGGACACCGACAAATTTATGAAAATACATACTTAATTAATAAATAAAATTGAATTCGGGTTGCTTCTCGACCTCCAACTCCCGAACACCGACACTTTCTGCTTAAATGCCCCCCGACTTTCTCGCTCCCGTGGGGTCGCGGAGCAATCCCAATTAAATCTCTTTATACATATACTCACTCAAATCCTTGTCGCTGCTCATTGGTTGAATAAAAGCCGTCGCGTGGGATATGAGCATGAGGATGACATTGATGTGGTGGCAACAGTGCCATAAGGGACGCCCTCTGGCAAGCATGGCGAGAACGATGAGTGATTTGACAAGCCGAAAAAGCGCACTTATGGTATGTGACCAAAACGCCTGAAAAGTTGCATAAATTTAAGGCGGGTTGCCGAATTCAGAGTTGAAAATTTTCGGCGTCAGCTTTTCGTGGTTTAAATTTTTTTTAAACTTCTAAAAACAATGAATTTGACTAACATTTTGGCGGCCCATACTCTGACGTATACACCAGGGATGTAACCGGACATTTTAGTTTATGAAATCATTATTTTTGTTACTATANTATATTTTTATTTTAATAATGAATAAAATGGTATTATTAATAGGGCCAAGATTTTTTGATTTTTTAAAAAATGTTTTTTGAATTGAGCTTATCGTGAGAAAAACCCACAAAAATAGCATTCATACGAAAAATTCTCGGCCCTAATTATTAATTCTTGACGACCTATTCAATTGCGCAGATGTTCTTCTTTTGATGGACTTGAAGAAGTGGTGAGGGGCATGCGCCCTCTCTGTCTTCTTTAAGCCCATCAAGAAGAACAACATCTGCCCAATCAAATGGGGCCAAGTCGCTCAGACTAAGTATCATCGCATTTATTTTAAATCTGATAAATCAATCATCCATTTTAGCGGGGAGAGGGGGGAGGGTGAGAGGGGAGAGGGAGGGAGGGTNGAAAGGGGGGGGGGGAGGGTGAGAGGGGAGAGGGGGGCGGGGGAAGGCGTGCGGCGAATAACATTTAGCAACAAAATATGAGTAATCGCAAAACTGAAACCAAAAAGCTAATATGCTCTGAAGCCTAACGGACAGAGACCTAACCACGACTTGTGAAATTTAAATCAATTTAAATTAAATAAGCAAAAATTTTAGGTTANAAAAATTATTTTGTAATCAAACTTTCAATTTTTTCATTTAATGGCTTCATGATGAAAATTTGAGCAATTGAATTTTAATTAATGAAAAAATGGTTCATTCATATGGCCTATCGGACATTTCAGGGTATTTCTACCTTATGTGGGAATGATTGATAAAAATTGTCTTAAATTTAATTATACTGATGATCAGAAGTTGGTGAGTGAGTTTTCGTTACAACAAAGGCTCTTTTTTTTTCTAAATAATGAGAAATTTTTAATCGAGTTACAAATACGAAAGGGGAAAAAGTGCAAAATAATCAAAGGCAGAGAGAGAGGCATTTTTCATTTGGGTTATGAATCCCTTCCCATGCGTTGCTTCTTCGCCTCCAACTTGTTCATCGACGATTCCAGCTGCTTGTACTTCTCGCTGTCCTCGTCAATTTGCATGTCCGGGTCCACAAACAGACTTTCAAAGCGTGCGTCATCCATTATGCCGCCCAGTGCATGCTAAACAAAATGTTCCGTTCAAAGAAAATGGTGGTCAGTGTTCCTATAGAAATTCCATCATTTTCGAGCAGGACGAACTCAACTCCAGCTTTTGAATTTGAAGAAAAGCGCAGAAACACTTTTCCTCTTAAAATTTGACGTCCTAGAAACCATCAAAAAAATGGGCGATGAGTAAAAGTGCCTAAACAAAAAATTTGGCAATAGTTAATTTTCAACTCGAGAAAATTGTTTCTAGGGGTATTCCGGGCGTCTGAATCCGACCTCCATTTCGACCTATTCGAACCCCGACCCCGAATTCAAAATTAAAATTTTCAAAAAATCTTGGTGAACATTTAAATTCTGTGGAAATTCGGTACGAAATTAGAGTCCGATAAAATAAAATTTCCGGGAACGGGGTTTTCAAATTTAACGGGACGGGTCCCGAAAAGGAGTAGGGGACGGTTGAGTCTGGGCCACTTTTAACAGAACATAACTGGCACGACACTTCGACATTGGACACTTCGACAATGGACACTTTGACAACGGACACTTCGACAACGGACACCTCGACAACGACACTTCGACAATAAAAAATGAAATGCCATAAAAATTTTAAAATTTTTTTGAGTTCAATAATACATAATATAATTCGATACACATCATTTCAGTGCCCACACTTCAGAGCCGCATACTTCAGTGCCTACACTTCAGTGCCGAAACACTTCAGTGCCGGCACATTTCAGTGCCGAAACACTTCAGTGCCCACATTTCAGAGCCGCACATTTCAGTGCCCACACTTCAGAGCCGCACATTTCAGTGCCCACACAAAAAATTTATTTTCGCACCTACGAATCATACATATTAAAGAAAAAATTATTTTAAATTATAATTTTTCACATCTTTTCTATTTCCTAATGTTTTAGCATGCACCATCAAAACTTAAAGCTGATTTTTTAAATATTCGAGCAAGCTTTTTGTCAAAATACAACAGTAATAAATATCAAATATTAAACAACAATCTAACTCCAAAGCCAAATAGAATAACTGGAGAAAAGTTAGAAATTTGGGGGTTTGTTAGGCTCAGGCCTAAGCCACCCTGGCCTGGGGTTCGTTAGGCTTAGGCTTAGACTAGCCTAGGTTTAGGCCTGAGTCTAATTGAACGCGATTCCTACATTGTTTCAGAAAAAAAATGCTTGCACTGAAGTGTTCGGCACTGAAATGTGCCGGCACTGAAGTGTATCGGCACTGAAGTGTGGGCACTGAAGTGTGCGGCTCTGAAATTTGGGCACTGAAATGATCGCTGCCGAATATAATTAGCAATATATTATCAGGGCTGAAACTTTTAGGTAAACACCTATTTTTTCTGCGAACTTGGCACGCTGAGTTAAGCACAAAAACACATTTTTAGCTAATTTGTAAGTCTGAGGCTTTTGCTTACATCTAATTAGATCTGGAATTTGACTGAACGGATTCAGGATGGTCTCAGTAGAAGCGTATCTCTTTGTTCGCTCGATCCTTGGCCAACTTTTGAATCCAAATTTGCATCTGTCAATAATACGCACAGTGAGAAGAAAATAATCAAATGAGCGAATTTTTTTATTTTTGAAATAAACGTGGATTGTAACACAATCTTTTTTTTAAATTAAAATTTAAGTATGTGTACATACATATTATAAGTTTGCTCAGTTCATTAATCGTAAAAATAAGCATAATTATATTGCTAAATATATTACGTATTATTGAACTCTAAAAAATTTTAAAATTTTTTATGGCATTTGATTTTTTATTGTCGAAGTGTTGTTGTCGAAATGTCGTTGTCGAAGTGTCTGTTGTCGAAGTGTCCATTGTCGAAATGTCCATAGTCGAAATGTCATAGCACCCTCTTTTCACAGTGAACTAAACTCTTACTAATTGCAACCATCGTGATACAAAGAAGCTAATTGTATGCATAAGGAAAAGATTGAATGAAAGGCAACAAAATAATTGCCAAAAAACATGTAAAATCCTGAATGAGATAAAGATTATCAAGATTGGTTCACTGTGAAAGGAGTTATGGCGTGTTAAAAGTGGCCCAGACTCAACCGGCCAGACTCAACTGTCCTTTTCCGCACGAAAGGGAATCCCGTGTTTTTCCCGTTCCCGTAAAAAATCCCGTTGGACAAAAAAGACGGAAATGGGACCGGGAATTCCGTACTTTTCCCGCGGTAATCTATTCCCGCCATCTCTAGACGAAATGCTGGTGACAAATTGATTGGTGACAAATTTGTCTTTAAAATTTTGGAGGTCGAGCTGCCCGGTACGCATCATTTCAGTGCCCACACTTCAGAGCCGCACACTTCAGTGCCCACACTTCAGTGCCGGTACACTTCAGTGCCGGCACACTTCAGTGCCGAAACACTTCAGTGCCCACACAAAAAATTTATTTTGGTGCCTACGAATCATACATATTAAAGAAAAAATTATTTTAAATTATAATTAGAGACCAGACTTGAGCTTCGAGAGAGACTTGAGACGAGATCTCGTCTCGACCGGTCTCTAATTATAATTATTCACATCAATTCTATTTCCTAATTTTTTGGCATGCACCATCAAGACTTAAAGCGGATCTTTTAAATATCCGAACAAAATACAACAGTAATAAATATCAAATATTAGACAACAATCTAACCCCAAAGCCGAATAGAATAACTGGAGAAAATTTAGAGATTTAGGGGTTCGTTAGGCTTAGGCCTAAGCCACCCTGGCCTGGGGTTCGTTAGGCTTAGGCTTAGGCCTGAGCCTAATTGCACGCGATTCCTGCATTGTTTCAGAAAACATTTTTTCGGTAAAATATCGAAAAAGTGAAGTTACCGAAAAAATTGTCGGTACTTTTACGGTGTTCGACTTTATAATTGAGTTTGGGATAATGGAATTTGTTAAGAAAAATGGCACAAAAAATGCAACGCGGAAGGGCGAAAAAATGATCAGAAAAATTTAAAAAATCAAATTTTTGAGATATCAAAATTTTCCGGATTTTCCGACATTTGAGATCCGGAAATCATATAAAAAAATCTTCAAAAATTTTTTATTTTATTTTGTCCGTTATTTTTACTTTGGGCTTGATTATGAGAGCCCGTCGAAAGATCATTCGTTATCTTTACAATGGAAAACATATTCGCAATTTTGTTCTGCAGCCTGCTCGCCTAGATCCATGTTTATTAGTGCTTTGAAAAGGTTTGTGCTCCCGTCTACATGCTCCTTGCACAGTTGCTGCTGCTCTTGCTGCTCTGATCTTGCGCAGTAGAGCTCGAAGGTGTTAAAAAGAAGAACAAATTGTTGTGCAATCTAAAAAGTTGTAAATGTCGGCGTATTANNTTTGTATATGATTCCCGTTCCCGCTCCCGCAATTTTATTTTACCGGGCTCTATTACAAACAAATAATACTAACTCCTCAATTATTTGAATTGTTTCATATAATACTAGGATTATTAGAATAATCCTAATTAGTGTTTGGCAAATGGAGTTTTTCGGTATTTGTTTCGATAAAAATTTCATAAATTCCGATCTAGATGAGCCAAATGAAGTTGAAGACAAGGAGGAAGATATTTTAATAATAAAAAAAAATTATTTTACCATTGAACATTACAACAAAAAAAAACCTATTGAAAAATCCCGGATGCAAATCTTGGTCCCGGGAATTCCCGTCCCGGCTTTTCACAAAAGTCCCGGTCCAGTACTACCCTAGAAAACTTGATTGAAGCTAACATTAAGTTAAAGCTTTGCGATTGGACAAGTTTCAAAAAAGTTATGGCCATGGAAATGTCGAAGCCACGGGATGTCGAATTTCAAAAATTATTTTTCTTCTAAGTTGATAAAAAGATTTTTCTAAGGGTTTTCGGGGGTGTAGAATCCGAATATGACCTCAATTTTGACCAATTTCGAACCCCGGGCCCGGATTTCGAACATTTTTTGCAAAATTCAGATGTTAAAAAGACCATTAATTTTACTAAAAAAAATACTTTTAAATCGCCATACATACACATTTATTCATAATAAATTCATAAAATAACAACTCAGAAATGATAAAAAAACGCAGCTTGGATCAATTTTTATCGGATAATAACCCGTTAAAATTTTCTAACAAAGCGATCAACGGGATTTTTGTTAGGCATTCGTCGAATCATTCATATTTTCTTCCAAATAGTTCATTTGTCCTGCGTAGCCTCAATTTGGAGTCCAAGATGAGACAGCATTCGATAATGTCCGCGTCGAACTCGTAGGAGACTTCCGATAGGATGCGCAGAATTACCACCGCAATAAGATTTTGTAAAAAAACCTTGGTGAATTGTGTATGATGATGCGTCTCTAAAGAAGTTTTCCGGCTTGCTGTAGTGGCGGCCATAAAGCAACTGATGGACTTGAGATGTCCAATCCAAATTGAGCGGGACTTTGGGCGTAACAGTCTCCGAACGCGCTGACGAGTCCTTGTCTGTTTAAGAGAAAAATATTTAAGTAAATAGCAAGACAAATTACCTGACGCTGTGTCAGTCCAATGTACGTCCTTACACCTGGATATGTCGCGCGGACGGCAAGGAGTTCCGCCTTATCGAAGTCGGAAAACTAGAAAAGGAATAAAATGATTGGATTATAATGAGTAAACAACTTTTGGACGGCGTTGTTGGCTCGATCTTCTCTCAAAAAATGTAAAACTTCATCAAAATTGTGACATTAGCTAGCCAGCCGCGTAACGCACACGTCAGCAATGTGCCAATTTTTTTATGTAGAGATAGCCTGAAGTGCGTATATTTATTCATGAATGGTAGAGTTACTTTTTTTTTAGCAATGTCGACAATTATCAACCCATTTTTTTCGTTCATTAATAAGATTGATATAAAGCTTATCGGTGTTGTAAAATGTTTAAAACAGTACGCTCTTCTACCATGGGATTTAATTCGACCTTCAAACTGAATTTATTTTTTTTCGACCTTCGGACAGTTTTTGTTCTTTTCGACCTTCGGACAGTTTTTGTTCTTTTCGACCTTCAGAATTTTCGACCTTCAGATTTTCGACCTTCGGACTATAATTGTTCTTTTCGACCTTCGGACTGTTTTTGTTCTTTTCGACCTTCGGAGTTTTCGACCTTCGGATTTTCGACCTTCGGAGTTTTCGACCTTCGGACCGGTAGCCCGCAATTTACCGCTTAACCTTTTCGCCATAAAAAAATAATAAAGAATTCAAAAAAAACCCCTTTGAATGGCAGGCAGACAGCGTGTTTTAGCCCGTATAACCCTTGCCCGTGTTTACCCAAATCGCAAAAAAACAGAAGTTTTTATAAACGGAAATTGTTGAAGTTGAACATTAAAATAGGAACTTTTTTGCACGGAGGTCGTTCTGATTAATCAAAATCGATCAAAGAAAATTTCTGCTTAAATTCCAATGCTTAACCTTATTCAATTCTGTCAAATCGGCAAAAATAAACAATTGTTGTTTGAAAAAGTTACAAAATGCTTCATTGGTTCTTCCATGAGAAGGCGAATACAAATGCCTCAAATGCGTTTTTTGAATTTTCCAAAAAACATTTTTTGGATTCACTACCATTTCTCAGTATAAAATGCAATAAAAAAAATTCCAATCTTCCACTTTTCCTCACATTCAAAAAAAACATTAAATTCCCCCCAAAAATATTGCATATTTATTTTTGCTAAACATTTATTTCTTTTAAAGCAATTTGTGTGCAGCAAAAGAATCTCACTTCCTACAAAAAAGAAATGAACGAACTTACGACGGATCAGAAAGATAAGGTCAATCGTTTGTTAAAAGCCCAAAACAATTTTTTTCCCCAAACTTTTGTGGCCTGGACAATTTACCCTTTTCTCTGAGTTTTTTTTTTCAAAAAAAACACTAAAATCTTTTTTCAACCATTTTCAAAAAATGAACCAACTAATATTCCTATTTCAGGTCCAGCAATTCGCCTCATTCACGCAGTCCAACGAGTACGCGGCCATCGAATGTCTGACCAAGGCATACTGGAACATGGAGATGGCGTGCGACATGTTCTACGCGAACTTGGCCACCTACTTGGACCAGCCGCCCACCGCACAGCAGCAGGGCGCCGGCACCCAACAAATTGACCAATTCTTTGCAAAATATGCAAACGGTTAGCCCCCTGTCACAGCAATCATTTAATGAAATTTTTGAAATTTTGACCTCAGAAATTTGTTGTTGTAATTAGCAAAAAATTTCTTTCAGATCCAAAGGACAAAGCGCAGAACGTCGAGTCCGGCCGCATCGGGCCCAATGGAATGATGCATTTGCTGCACGATCTGAACATTGCTCCGACGAGTCGGTCGGTGATGGTGCTGGCGTGGAAGATGGAAGCCGTCAAGCCGTGCGAATTTACGCAAGAAGAATTCCGCCACGGGCTGAACGCCTTGAAGTAGGGCCATTTTTCATTTTTCCCCAAAGACCAGGGAATTGGACTTGATCAGATTGGCACTGGGAACGGGGTGTGTTCGGGACAAAGATACTGAATTTTGGGAATCCAGATCGCGCGGGATTTCCGGGATCGAAACTCTCGAAACATTTTCTGGCATAAGTTCCGCCGGGACCCGTCAGGCTTTAGTCTACTCCCATTTTCTCTCCGTTTTTTTAGGCTTTCACTGAATAATAATTATATTTTCACAGGCCTTTTGGCACTTTGGACGTGTTAAGCTTTCGCAGTGCTTTGATCAAGGCCGAAAAGGAAACGCTTGCCGACCCGGAGAAGTTCAACGAGCTCTACCAATTCGTCTACAGGTGCATTTTTGTTGTTGTTGTTGTTGTTGTTTTAACAATTTTTGTTAATTGACTTTTTCTTCAATTAATTGTTTTTTTGCTTTTTAAGCTATGTGAAGTTGGAAAGCGAGTCCAACCTGGAGTTGGAGACCGCCGTGGCGTGCTGGGAAGTGCTGCTGGAGGACACGGCGGATGTTCGCGGGGGCATTTGGGTGGACTTTTTGCGCGCTCGCAAAGTCAAAGACATTTCATGGTTAGGCAATTTTTTTGCAGAAAAATGCCATCGAAGAGTTTGCCAGCAAAAATGTTACACGAATTTTAGAAGAATTTTTAAAAAAACAATTTTTTCTTTTTGCAGGGAAACGTGGAACTTGTTCTTGAAGTTTTTGGACGAAATTGATTTTAACATGGGCAACTACGATGAGGGAGGCGACTACCCGGAGCTGTTCGACGATTTTGTGAAATGGTGTCAAGATAGCAGCCTTCAGGACAAATGAATCGGTCGCCGCCGATGATTCCGTCTGATGATCGATGTGATTGATAATTGGTGATAAAAGCATAATTAGGCGATACATATTCTGATAATACATAATTACGGTCTTCGATTGTATGACACTTTTATTGTTGTTAATTTGTGCGTCACGATGGCAAAAAAAGGATATTGTTTGTGTCGATTTGTGCACTGGACTTGGTCAGAATTCAATTTTTGGTCAAAAATGCCTAAATGTTTTTAAGATAATCTCGGTTCGTATCTTATACATAATTGAGTCAAAATTTATATTGACAAAAGCTAAATTAAAAAATAAAATAAAATTAGTGAATCGATTGCGATGTCAATAATTGGTATAAAAGGAACGCAAATGTTTTTGTTTTTTTTTTGTTGCTAAAATTGGCGACCTCCGTGCAAAAAAAGTTCCTATTTTAATGTTCAACTTCAACAATTTCCGTTTATAAAAACTTCTGTTTTTTGCGATTTGGGTAGTTTTTAGATACATATAAACCTTTGTTTTCAAACAAAAGTATCAAATCAATTCGTTTTTTGATGTTTTTTTTTCAAACATTTTTAATGCTAAAATTGCAAGAATTCTTTTTTATTGCCATCGTTTTTGGGTATTTACTCAATCGCTTAGCTTTTCTGCAACAAATAGTTTTGTTCCAATTACACAAAAACATTCACAAAATGTGAAATTCTAATGATATAACCCCATTTTAATTTGTTTAGATAAAACGAAGTTTTGCAAATAAATTTTCATCAAATGGACAACCAAAGTGTCACAATTAACAAAAGTCAAGCAACCACCTGTTCTGGCAGCGGCAGCAACGAAATTGGCGTAACTAACAACAAATATGGTCCAAACGACAACAAAAGTGGTGCAACCTGCTGTTGTGGCAGCGTCAGCATTGAGGCGGTGAAATTGAAATTCAAAAAACAATTGGTTTTTAATTGTTTTCATTTAATTAAGGGGACTATTGTGGTCGCGATGGTCGTCTCTGTGGACTATATACTATGGGCAATTCTTTTCATTTACGTGGAACCATTTCTCGAAATTGTAAATTAATTGGCAGTAAAATGAAAGAAAATGTGTTGTGGTTAATGAATTTTGAAAACAAATCATTATGTATCCTAATGAGTTTTAATGACAAAATTAATTTAGCCCAGCGTAATCAGAGTCTTCGTTTGTTTGATGGTCTTTTTGGCACAGCAAGCGCGCAATCCGTGGTTGTTCGTGCCGTACCTGATTCTCGGGGTACAATTTCTTTTTCATGAAAATATGTAGTGAGTAGAGACCGGATGAGATTGGGAAACCGCCGAGATTTTTTCGGGATTGATCGGGATCGGGGATTGAGTTAGGATCCCGACAGACCAGACATTTTTGGGCGATTATCGGAGATTGGGTTAGGGTCCGAACCTGAAAAAATTGGTTTGGCCGGTCTCTAGCAGGGATGGCATCCGAAATTACTTTTTGGGCTTCTTCGATCTCGACAGATCAGGGCGATTATCGGGATTGGATTGGGACCCCTACCGCCGAATCCCTTTGGACAACGCCCCGCACATCCGAAATTACTTTTTGGGCTTCTTCCCAGATTAGGATCTCGACAGATCAGGGCGATTATCGGGATTGGATTGGGACCCCTACGCCCGAATCCCTTTGGACAACGCCCCGCACATCCGAAATTACTTTTTGGGCTTCTTCCCAGATCTTGCTCTTTGAACCTTAACCTTTTAGGCAACCTAATCAATACATTTAAGGTCTTGGACAACCTAATCAATACATTTAAGGTCTTGGACAACCTAATCAATACATTTAAGGTCTTTGATATGATCGTTCGCGTGCTGTTCATCCTTGCGTCTCTTGGCTGTGTATTTGAAACACCGGTGTACACGGAGTTCGAAAGTACGTTTTGTGCGGGGAGAGTATATTAATAAAACCCCTCCCCCCCCTTGAATGTTGGGTTCAGTTTTAAAGAATCTTAAATTACGACGTTTTTAATATTATTTTTTCATTTTTTTTCAGAGTTTACTCGCGGATATGGTGTCAGTGGTTGTTTCTTCTTTTTGGTCTATTTTGCCGTGAGTTTCCCGTTGTCTGTCTGGTTCTACTCCATCATTATCCGTGGATTCTCGGCGCTCAAAGAGGTTGAAAGTCGCCGTTATCGCCCCACTTCTGATGATCGATGTGATTGATGATTAGTGATAAAAGCATAATTAGGCGATCAATATTCTGTAATTACATAATTACGGTCTTCGATTGAATGACACTTTTATTGTTGTTATTTTTTTGTGCTCTACGTTGGCAAAAAAGGATATTGTTTGTGTCGATTTTGTGGGACATTTGTCAGAAATCTGCATTTTTTATCGTGGACTTTTAATTAGAGTACGGACCAAACAAATAATTGTACAAAAAAACCCAAAAAATTTTGTACAAATATTTGTTTGGTTTGAGATTCCGTTCTCTACTTTAATGCCAAATGAAAAAAATGGGGATGGGCTGAATGAGAAATTTTGTGGCCTCGGGATTATAATTTTAAATTTTTTGATCGTCGGCGCCCGTCCCTAGTATACGTACGAGCTTTGATATTGACATTTTGTCAATTAACTAAAATCGAGCGATTTGAAATGCCGGGCAAACCGGACTTTGGCAATTGCCTTTTGGGTTAATTGTTAAATTTGTGGCGTTACGTTGGCAAAAAATTGAGCACTGGCCGACTTGGTCAGAATTTTTGGATGCTTTTCAGATCTTCAAGCTTTAAAAAGTTGGATAATTTGAAGAATTTCAAAAAGATGTTTTGTCACAATTCATATATCAGTCAACTCCCCTTGTTGGGAGAAACGAACGGTACTTGTCTGTTATACGACCTAATTTAAACCGTTTCAAAAATCCGTTTAAATTTGAAATTTTTGTTTTACATTATTCACAAATTCGTAATCACTTAATCTAAATATCACCTTAACGATAAACCAGACTCATCTGTCCCTTTCCCCAAATGTTTATCGGAAAACAATTCCGAACGTTTAATGCTGAAATTGCAATTAGTGTTTAATTGAGACCGGACCGGCGGATCCGGTACTGGATTACCCAATCCTGCTGTCCGAATTATCCGAACTGAAGTTAAATATGTATACAGGGACTTTTGTCATTTTGTACACAAAAAAAACTCAAAAATTAGCTTTGTTTCCAATCACATAAAAAACATACACAAAATGTGAAATTCTATTTAGGATGACATTTTAATTTAATTTTGCAAATAATTTTTATCAAATGGACAACGCGATTGGCGCTACCAATAAATACAAATATGGTCAAAACAACAACAAAAGTGGCATAACCTGCTGTTGTGGCTTCCTCAGCATTGAGACGGTGAAATTGAAAATTGAAATTCAAAAAAAAACATTTTGTTTTTAATTTTCAAGTTTTAACATGTTTTTTTTTGCGAATAGGAAATCATGAGAGGAGCCCAGAAATAGCATTCATTTCGAAAATTTTAGAATTAGAGCGACTTTTTAGTCCATATACATCAATATTTTGGCTTTTTTGAGAATAAATCAATATTTGGACATTTTTTCATAATAAATCAATAAATATTTTAGGCATTTTTCTTGAGAAAAATACAGTTTTTAGTATGAGGTGAAAAATGAAGCGTGTTGGGAATTGATGGTTGGGTGTGTGTGTTGCCAGCCTAAGCCTAAGCCAAGCAATCCTAAATAGTGTTCGGCAAATGGGGTTTTTCGGTATTCGGTATCGGTATTTCGGTAAAATACCGATACCGAAAAAATCCCGAAATCCCAAAATTTTTTCGGTCGGTATACCGGTTCGGTATTTCGGTAAAATACCGATACCGAAAAAATCCCGAAATCCCAAAATTTCTTCGGTCGGTATACCGGTTCGGTATTTCGGTAAAATACCGATACCGAAAAATACCGGCCAAAAAAATTCGGTATACCGACCGGTATTCGGTATTTTTTTTAAACATTTTTGAATTTCAATTTAAATGAACAAAACTTTATTCAATACTTATAATTGATTATGGCAATGTTTTGTTGAGAAAAATAAGCATTCAGCGGTTTCCGGGTTCATTTCAACTGAATTTGAGGAGAAGAATTTCGATGAAATCCCAAAAGGGTCCCCAGGCACGTATTTAGGATTTTGCTTTGGGGGGGGGGTACCGAAAAAAAAGTCGATTTTTAGGGGTGTATTTTTGGGTTTTATTGCATTTTTGTTAATCAATTTTTTGAAAAATGTTCGATTTTTAGGGATGCATTTTCCGTTTTTGCAATTTTCAAAAATGCAAACTTTTTTGAGAATTCTGCTTCATTTCTCGGGGGGGGGGGGGTCGGCGGTGCCGATAGGCGCCGCCGAGAAAATTTTTGAATTTTTGACTCAATTTGTTAACAGATTTTCAACCAAAATTTTAAAAACTCGGCAATTTTTGAAACTTTTAGGAGTGGTAAGGGTCCGGCGGCGCCGATGGGCGCCGTCGGGAAACATTTTCAGAGATATTAACGACATTTGTGACGAAATTTGTCAGAATTTTAGCAATTTTTGGGTCTTGGGAAGGGATCGGCGGTGCCGACAGGCGCCGCCGAGAAAAATTTTGGGATTTTTGACTCAATTTATTAAGAGAATTGATCCAAAAATTACGAATTTTGTAAATCAAAAGGGTCCCCCCTATGGTTTTTTGTTCTCAAATTTTCCTTTGGGGGGGGGGGTACGTGACCCCTCGTACCCCCCCCCCCCCCCCCCCTAAATACGTGCCTGAGGGTCCCCCATTGAGAAAATTTATTTTGACAAAAGATTGATTTTTAAAATGGAGAAAACATCTCGGCATTTTTTAAACTTTATTTCATAAAATCTCAACTTTAAGCTGGGTTCTGCATTTAAAAAAAATTCACCCATGCTGAGCAAAAAATGGAAATTCCAAAAATTTGTAAATGTTACTGTAAACATTTTAAAAATATGAAATATTTTTAAATTTTGAGAAATTGTTTGCTCCAGCATATAATGCTTACTGAAATTGAAAAAAATAATATACCCGGTGCGGAGCCGAACTCCATCTGACTCCTCAACCGACCCGCCACTAACCACTACACCACACTGGCGGCAATTTGTTCAAAATAGTTCAAAAATATCCATTTAAAAAAAATACCGAATACCGAAAAATACCGCGGTATTCCGAGATGGCTCGGTCGGTATACCGGTTCGGTATTTCGGTAAAATACCGATACCGAAAAAATCCCGAAATCACAAAATTTCTTCGGTCGGTATACCGAATCGGTAATACCGAAAAAAATACCGCGGTAATACCGAAAAATACCGCGGTAATACCGTACCGTGCCGAACACTAATCCTAAACACCACTTAAATTTATTTGCATTTTTTAGTCATTTTGTGAAAATAAATAAAAGTTTAGTAATTATTTAATTAATTTCAATGAAACACGCAATTTTTTATTAGGAATACTTAATTTTAAATGGCTTTCTATGGCAATTTAAGAATCAGCTTTCCGGCCAGTGTTTTAATAAATGGTCGGATTTTATTCAAATTTTAATTATTTTGTAATTAATAGGGCCCGGATCGATATCTCCAAAAATACCTAAATATGCGCATATATATGCTTCAAAAAAGGCAAAAAATATGCCCCAAAATATGCCAAAAATGCCGAAATATGCACCGAGAAATAGCTTTTAAGTGCTCTAATTTGCTTAATACTTAATTTTTTATTCTTTTAACGTATAATTAAGTAGTTTAAAGCCTTTTTGCGTATTATTTTAACATTTTTGAAAAGCTTAATAAAGATGAAAAATATTTTGTTACTTTCAATCGCCAGGCCAACTCATCGCCATCCTAGCCACCTCAGCCTCTAAATTTGAGCTCTGCGCCATTTTCAGCCCCACCATTTTTCGATTATTTTTTATGCGAATGTTCAATTTTTCAGGTTTTTTTTTCAAAAATGACTAAAAGTAAAAGTCCATAGTTAAAGATGAATTATTTTTCAAAAACAGCCAGAAACCCAGATTTTGCGTGTATTTTTGTAAATTTTTGGCCAAAATATGCTCGAAATATGCAAAATATGTTTTTTTTAAACTTGACCAAAAAAGCTCAAACCAACGCGAAAGGCTATTTTTAAGCCGTATTCCTCAGAACATATAAGCATACAAAATATGCAAAAAACATATAATCCGGGCCCTATTTATTAAATAAATTATTTGTTGTTACCGTATTTTCTCTAATAACAAGTCCCCCCACCCCCTGTTATGAAAATTATTGAAAGGAAATACAGTGGTATTTATGATTCGACACAATTTGAATGAATGGAATGAATGAGTGCAAGGATTTCGGTCTTTTCAGGAATTCTTCGGACGGGATGGGCTGAGCAAAAACAGTCCAAACATTCGTCGACAGTAGCAGAAGAGTGCTGGGACTGAAAAATGACAAAAATTTAATTTCATAAAATAAACAAAATTGCCAATGTAAATAAATCCAATCCATAATTGATTCAAATTTCGAGAAAATTTAAACATTTTTATAATACATACTGTTACAAAATGATTCAAAAAAACGGTACTTTTCGGTTTTGTGCCTACAGCTCAAAATTTTAAAAAAAAAGCCAATAAAAGGGCGCTGAAAACATCATATATGAGGTTTTAAAGGGTGCTGATCACGAATCTGACAATTTTTTAAGATCCGACAACATCTAAGACTTTGAAAATCTATGATTTTTCATTTATTTTTCAAAAAAGGTCAACAAAGAAGGCGCTGAAACGAACCCCTAAAATTCGTTAGGCTTAGGCCTAAGCCTAAGCTTAACGAAGCCCAAGCGAGGGTGGCTTAGGCCTAAGCTTAACGAAGCCCAAGCGAGGGTGGCTTAGGCCTAAGCTTAACGAAGCCCAAGCGAGGGTGGCTTAGGCCTAAGCTTAACGAAGCCCAAGCGAGGGTGGCTTAGGCCTAAGCTTAACGAAGCCCAAGCGAGGGTGGCTTAGGCCTAAGCTTAACGAAGCCCAAGCGAGGGTGGCTTAGGCCTAAGCCTAAGCTTAACGAAGCCCAAGCGAGGGTGGCTTAGGCCTAAGCCTAAGCTTAACGAGGCCCAAGCGAGGGTGGCTTAGACCTAAGCCTAAGCCTAAGCTTAACGAAGCCCAAGCGAGGGTGGCTTAGGCCTAAGCTTAACGAAGCCCAAGCGAGGGTGGCTTAGGCCTAAGCCTAAGCTTAACGAAGCCCAAGCGAGGGTGGCTTAGGCCTAAGCCTAAGCTTAACGAAGCCCAAGCGAGGGTGGCTTAGACCTAAGCCTAAGCCTAAGCTTAACGAAGCCCAAGCGAGGGTGGCTTAGACCTAAGCCTAAGCTTAACGAAGCCCAAGCGAGGGTGGCTTAGACCTAAGCCTAAGCTTAACGAAGCCCAAGCGAGGGTGGCTTAGGCCTAAGCCTAAGCTTAACGAAGCCCAAGCGAGGGTGGCTTAGACCTAAGACTAAGCCTAAGCTTAACGAAGCCCAAGCGAGGGTGGCTTAGACCTAAGCCTAATCCTAAGCTTAACGAAGCCCAAGCGAGGGTGGCTTAGGCCTAAGCCTAACAAATTGCAGTTTAACCACCTGCTCCCCCTTCGGTTCCGCCAAATTAGCACAATGCATCAAATCAACAATGCGCCAAAAGACGATGTGCTTCAGTGGTGGCGGACTGTCAATGGAAATGAACAAAATATTTTCATGCGAGCACATGGAGGCAATGGTGTTGCGACTGTTTCTGTTCGCAAACACGTAAAGTGGCTCGTCGAACAATTGCTTATACCTGAAAAAAATTTAAATGAAAAAGAATGAACTACGGTATATTATTATTAGAGAGCGGATTTATATGGACTAAAAAACTTCAAATATGGACTAAAATCCCCCAAAATATGGACTTAATTTTTCTCTCAGAATAGAAAATGTAGTATTTTTCATTTGTTTTTGAAAATTTTATAAAAAATATAAATTAAAATTTTTTTTGGGGAAATGTCGATCTTTAGGGGGTGGATTTTTGGTCAAAAAAAAGTCGTGTTTTAGGGGTACATTTTTCGTTTTTAATGCATTTTTCTTAAGAAATTTTCGGAAAAAGTCCGATTTTTTCTTGAATTATTGACCAAAAAGGCCAAAATATGGATTTATTATGAAAAAATGGCGAAATATGGAATTGTTCTCAAAAAAGCCAAAATATGGATTTATATGGACTAAAAAGTCCCTCTAATTCTAAAATTTTTCGAAATGAATGCTATTTCTGGGCTTCTCTCATGATTCCCTATTCTGCAAAAAAACATGTTAAAACATGAAAATCCGCTCTCTAATTATTATATTGTAAGAGTACCGTATTGTTTTTGTCACAGTGTCAATAAATGCACGGTAAACGGTTGTACTTTGGAGGATTTTTTGAATAAGAAAACCGTTGTCAAAGTGTATCTTGAAGGATGATCGGCCAAAATGGCTCTGTAAAATGTACGGCAAATGGTGAAACAAATAAATGACTATGTAATTTACAGTAATCAGGGGATTTGACGGTTGACGGGACTCCCGACCTCTTTCCGGGTCTCGGTTCCAGCAGGAATAATTTTTGAAAACGCCTCTGGACATGGGCACCCTCCCCAAAATTAACAGCTCATAACTTTTTTGAAGACTGACCAATCTTCATAATCTTTATATCATTCGCAAGGCCGTAAGAAGAAGAGGCTATTTGTAAGCATCCGAAAAAGCATGGATAAAATTGAACAATGTTATGACCAGAAACCAATGAAAAAGTCTGATTTTTACACATTTTCACTTATAACTTTTAATAGTAAATCGAACCGGCTCGAAGTTGCCAAACTATATCTTCTAATATTTAGTGCTTTCGAATGATATAAAGATTATGAAGATTGGTCAGTAAAAAAGTTAGGAGCTGTTAAACGTTCCTGGGACGGAGTTGGCGAGACGGAGTTGGCCCGTTTCGAGAGGTAGAGGGATAGTAAATTTAAAAAATAAATAAATAAACAAATTCCGTATAATAAGTAGAGACCGGACTTTTGAAAAATCCGAGACCGAGATCGAGATCGAGATTTGGGAATGGCCGAGACCGAGATCGAGATTTGTCTCGAAATTTCGAGCGTCCAGGTCTCGGAGTTTTCGACAAATTTCCGAGCTTCGAGACCTGGACTCTCGGAAAATCTCGGTCGGGATCTCGATCTCGCCGATCTCTATTAATAAGTATAGTAATTTCCCGGGTTAATTATTTTTTTTAATGCCACGCCCATACGAATTTCAAATCGCTTTGTGCATGCATGGCGCACTCTGTCCAACTCCGATGGCGTGGGTGGTTGCTTAGGTACACTTTGTTGCGCTCGTCGGTATTATAAAAAACAATGCCATCGTCAATTAACATGATGTGTATGCGCCAGTCCAAATGATTGACCGTCGTATCGTTGTGGAAGTTGGAGAACATCTGAAAATTTTATTAAAACTTTTAACAATTTTTTGAACAAATTTTTTTTGCCGGACCCATTCGTCAGAAAAATTTGGTGTCAGTACGTTTTGCCAACTGTACGTTTTGCCAACTATACGTTTTGCCAGTACGTTTTGCCAACTGTACATTTTGCCAACACAGAAAAAATGGTACGTTTTGCCAACTCAGCAAAAATATTACGTTTTGCCAACCCAGCAAAATGTTCATTTCGCCAACTCATCAAAAACTTAAATTTCGATACAATTTCGAACCCCGGACCCGAATTCGAAGATTTTTTTGATTTTAAAATTTAAGTTAAGAATCTTTTTGGCCTCAAAACATTCAAAAACATGCTCAAAATCATCCAAAATGTACAGCTGTCAAAATGGACAGTTGGCAAAACGTACCATTGGAAAACGTAATATTTTTGCTGAGTTGGCAAAACGTACCATTGGAAAACGTAATATTTTTGCTGAGTTGGCAAAACGTACCATTGGAAAACGTAATATTTTTGCTGGGTTGACAAAATGTACAGTTGGCAAAACGTAGTGTTACCGGAAAAATTGCCCAAAAACAAAAGTTTGCGCGCGAAAAATTATTTCAAAAACAAAACCAAGTCAGGAATAAGTTGATTGGAAACTAGAGTTGCACGGGACCGGGCAGGAGGAATCCCGGGTTTTTTCAGGTCCCGGTCCCGATTTTTAAAAAACCAAATTCCCGAGTCCCGTCCCGGTCCGACCGGGACTAACTGGGACCAAATTTACACCCCTAAAAATCGGACTTAATGATAATTAATAAAAAAGTTGTCCAATCAAGTTGTTTTTGTTGCGCAGTGGTTGAGCTTCCAGTTTATTTTCGACTACAAGTTCAATTCCTTTCCATTTCAATTCTTTAATAATTGTTTTTTCTTTACAGTACATTAGTCAGACTGTTACTACATATATAGTTGTTTTTTTAATTTTTACAAGAAAAAAGAATTATTTTAGCTCAGATTTTGCATTTTCTGATCAATTTTCATAAGAAAAAATATATGTATGTACATAAATGAATTTGGTTTTTAGTAGAAAATGAAAATTTGCGAAAAGCTCCGACTATAAATATGTTGGTAGTTTACCTCGGAATACCTTGTCGGAGGTGGAGACAAATTAATTTTGGTGTAGCATACGGAGCAATGAATCTGAAAATGTAAATTTTCAAAAAAATTTTCATAATTTAAATTTGCCGCAATTTCGTCCCAATAAAAATTGCCAATTGTAATCCCCCACCTGATCCAATGTGAATTTGTACACATCGCTTTGCCACAATGACCGTACATTTGCCTCCGTATGGTCATGCGCAATTTCCAAAGAAAGAATAAAAATGCCATCATTGTCGCTCAAAAATTTGAATCTGAAAATTCAAACGCCATCATCCATTACTGTTTCTTTTATTGTAACTTACTCAATGTCTACGTGAAATCTGTTGCGCGGTGTTATGCGCACACCTTCAAAACATAAAACAGAAAATATTATTGTACATAAAGATGACCCGATCCGCTGATCAGTGGTGATAGGGCGGGGCGTTTTTTTAAATTGTTAAAGAAAATCTCATGAATAGAGACCGGATTATATGCATTTTGCATATTTTTAGTCCAATTAAGTTTCGATGTAATTAGCTCAAAAAAGGTGTTGTTACGTTGATCTGTTTCTTTTTTGACCATTTTGAAATTGCATGATGTTTTGCATATTTTGGCACTTTTTTGGCTCAAAATTCATTAACAAAAATGCAATAAAAAACAAAATTTTGCATATTTTGAGGATTTTGAAGCATATTTTGCATATTTTGGCAAAAAATTGTTAAAAATGCATGTTTTGGCCATTTTTGGTGCATATAAATCCGGTCTCTACTCATGAAAATGCCAATGTAATTTATTCATACAGAATCATTTTTAAATGCCTGCCTACCAAGGAGGTCTTTCGGGTCCTTCAAAAAAACGGAAATCAAAATTCCGGGGCCCTCTAAAAAACCTAATTTATGCTGCCTGTGTCTACTAGGGATGCTCGAGACTTGAAATTTACCGAGAGTCGAGACCGAGAAATGACACCGAGACTCTCGAGCATCCCTAGTGTCTACCTTCAAATTCAAACACTTTGACTTCTCCCACTTCAGCATCGTTCCCATTTTGCCCACGTTTGCCTTTATTGTTGCCAATTTGGACAAGCAAAGCATCACATTGCCAAGTTGGTTCCTGGGGGGAATGCTTTTGCAATTATTATTATTAGGTCGTCCCATTAATTGTTTTTATTATTTTTATTTTTACTTAGGTACATTTTTTTCATTTCTTATTTTCTTTCAATAAAATATGTTTCGAATACGTAAAAAGGGGTAACAACGCAACCCCCAACTCGTTCACCGACCTCAACTTGTTCACTTTTACCCAACTCGTTCCCCTGTATAAAATTGGGTAAAAAAGAGTATAAAAAAAAATAAAATAAACTAAAAAAATAAAATAATTTTTTTTAATATTTAAACAAAAATTTAATAATTATATCAACCCGGAAACGGAACAGTTATTTTTTGAAAAAAATAATAAAAAAATAAGAATAACTAATTTGCAAGGAACTGTTTTTTTTGTTCCCTCTGGAGATAACCCTTATTATGTTTTAGAAAACATTATAAATAAAAATGATTGTGATATTCATTTTATTGTGTAGGAAAGACTTTGCTGATCATAGTGAAAGTTTGACTGCCCAAGCAGAATTTAAAATAAGGCTCGTTTTTTATTATTCAATTAACCAGCAGAGTTCGCCCTTCAACATTACTGAACAAAAATTACAAAAAAAACTTTTTCGTGCTTTAGAATTTTGAAAAAAGGAATAAAAGTTTTAAAACCTTTTATTTTTTAAGTTTTTACTCTTTTTTACCCAATTTTATACAGTGGAACGAACGCGTTGGGCTCGGTGAACGAGTTGGCCGGGAACGAGTTGGGTTTTTACAAAAAAAACTTGTAGAGCATATTTTTTGCAAAATCTTCAGCTATTGACCCCCCCCCCCCCCGAAACTTTACCGGAACCCCCCCCCCCCCCCCCTCCCCGCAACGTTACCGGAAACCCCCCCCCCCGCACGCAACGTTACCGGAAACCCCCCCCCCCCGCAACTTTACCGGAAACCCCGCCCCCCCGCAACGTTACCAAACCCCCCCCCCCCCACCTCCCGCAACTTTACCGGAAATCCCCCCCCCCCGCAACTTTACCGGAAATCCCCCCCCCCCGCAACTTTACCGGAAACCCCGCCCCCCCGCAACGTTACCAAACCCCCCCCCACCCCCCGCAACGTTAGCGGAAATCCCCCCCCCCCCCGCAACTTTACCGGAAATCCCGAACGGTGTCTTCTCGTAAATCCATAAAAATGATTCCCCGATGGGTCGCATTGGAAAGCATTGGAAAGTATTTCGCCGGCAATCACTGCACTGCCAATAAATTGTGCATTTGATATGCATGTGACGTTAGTGGCTTCATCAATCTCCAGCTGATAAATCTGAATGTTATGTTGGGGTGTAATGTAACCAATGGAGAAAATAATTTATTTAAATATAAATTAGTTTTAAAAATAAAATATTTTTTATCCCTTTAAAATATTTGCTAAAATGTGGCAGGTCCCCCTCCAATTAAACCACCAAGTTTAACAATTTTTGAGTTTGAAAGATAACAAAAAGGGTGGGAGAACCTCAAACAACAAAGTGCCACCACTGCCTTCGCCAACCAATGTGCCAAAATCTGGCCCCACAATACTTATGCCAAAATAGAAAAATTGCACTGAATTTTGGCGATGCCATCCCATTCCCATCCTCCGACAAAAATGGCGTTTTTCGTTGAGAGGGCAAATATGGAACACATGCATTTGAAATCAACACGTAAATACATACCGTATTATACCTCTCTTAATCCCACATGGGGGATTAATTTCCAACCTTCTCAGAGAGTGGGGGATTATTGGAGAGTGGGGGATTAAAAGAGGTAATACGGTAAATATAATTGGACACCGTCAAATTGGGCTCAATTGGCATTATTGGCTGTTTGCCAATCCCTCCTCCGTCCATTGAGCGAAAAGGCATCTCCCGTCCCGTCAGTCGAGAGTATCGACCGCTTTTTAGCTTCTTTTCCCGACAAACAAAATGAGCGAGCACAAACATCGCTGGGGGGGGGGGGAGGTGGCCGGAAAATGCGACACTAAGAAAATGTTTTAAAAATTGAAAAACCTTTTTAAAACTTATTTTTGTATTAATTTTTAATAAATAATATATGTAATTGGTAATCCTTATATTAAAACAATTGCAATAATGATCAGGGGAGATATAAAATGGGGCGCATTGCTCGACACGCATCGGCACCCGCGCGTTCACGAATCCGCAAGTTTGCCGGTAGGGCTGGTCCATTATTTTTTGCCTAAGTCTAAGCCTAGGGTGGCTTAGGCCTAAGCCTAACGAACCTCTAATTGTAAGTCTCTAACTTTCCCCAAGTTATTCTATCCGATTTGGTGTTACTTAAAAAATCGGGGTTTCCTTAATTTTCATAAAATTCAACCGATTCAAAATTTTCTTTTAAATTAGTGTCGCATTTTCCGGGCGCCGGGGGGGGGGGATGGAATGGAATGGGGAAATACATATGTAGAAATGGAAAAGCATTTCCAATGCTAATGTTTGTAATGGAAAAATAAATTAATTTATTACTACATACATATTGAAGAATATAATTAAAATGCAAATTTAGAAGAGCGTAAAATTTTATAAACTTTTGAAGAGGAGTGAGTGCATGGCGCCTCACCATTCACTTTTAGTACAAATGGTTGTTGATTTTAATATTTTAAAATATTTTTATCAAAAGTGTTTAAAAATGATCCAAAAAGAAAAACTTTTCACTTCTTTTCTCACCAATGTTTTGCATTAGATCAAAATTATGCGGAAGTCGAGCCTGATGAATGTGAACGTATTCGAGCCGTTTGAAATTTAATTTAAAAAAAAATTAATTCCATTTTTTTATTCAAATGATACCAAACTTTTTTTAAATAGTTTCAAGTCTCAAAAACATAGTTTTTCCCAAATCGTCCCAATCTCAACCAAAGAAAAATAAAAAAATAAATTCTTTCTACTTATATTATTTAATTTATTTTAATTATTTTTAAGCCATTCTTCCATTAATGTTAAATATAAAACATTCAATTATCTATTTAAAAGAGTAAAAATGCTTTTGTTGTTCAAAAGGTTTCCCCGTTGTTGTAGCGTTTTTTGGCCGCCAATTCACATTTCTAAATTTATCTCAAAATGTGGCCAAGACCAAAGGTTGCTGCATCCTCTTACATATTTTGGTCCATCCAATTTCTAGCCATTTTTTGCTCGTTTTTTTCCCAAGCAAACCGCTCGTTCAAAATTCCCGTTTTGGATGCGGGAATTTGGGTTCGGAATGGTAAATTAATTGGCATTAAAATGAAAGAAAATGTACTTAAATAAATTTTGAAACAACTCATTATGTACCCTAATGAGTTTTAATTAGGGTTGCTCCCCGAGCCCTCGGGGACGGAAAAAGTCGGGGTCGGGGTTTTCGTCCCCGACCAAAAAAGTCGGGGTTCGGGGTTTTCCCCAGCAAAAACCCCGAACAATTTAAAAAAGTCGGGGTCGGGGACGAAAACCCCGACTAAAAAAAGTCGGGGTTCGGGGACGGGGAGCAACCCTAGTTTTAATTACAAAATTAATTTAGATTAGGGTTGTCACCCCGACCCCGTCCCCGACCCCGACCCCGCAAATTTAGGCCATTTTTCGGGGTTTTCCCCGACCCCGACCCCGACACTTCTAACCCCGAAAAACCCCGACCCCGAACCCCATCCCCGACTCGGGGTCGGGGTTAGCATACACCCCTAAAGATGGCATCATTGAGTGACAAAATTCATTTTTTCCGAGGGTTTGGCTGTGGTCTTGCGTACTTTTTGACAAAAAAATTATTGAAGTTTTACAAAAATTGATGATATAAAATTGGTGGTTTGGTGGTATGTCTGTCCGGCGAGTAAAGTGTTCTTTTGGGTTCTAACCCACTTGAATGCAAGCACTTATTTACGTTAATCTGGCCTTATTCTCCCCCAATAATGGAACTTTTTTAATAAATTTCCAAATATTTTTAAAATTATAATGCGTGCAAAAGATGGATTTTTGAATAATTCATCACTAGGGTTAGGATTTTTAGGTTTTTGCCTATTTTTCTGCAGCTTTGTTTTGGCAAGTTAAGCACGAAAAACATGTTTTTAGTCGGAAATTTGCCGTTTTAACGAGTCTATTCATACCTAAGAAACCCTATTTTGGGGTTTCGCGTCTAAAATAGGCTCTCGAGAGTATTTTAAGATTTTTTCGAGACCTATTTTGGCATTTTGCGACTTTTTTGAACTTTTGTGCCTGTTTCAAGCTTTTTTCGAAAAATTTCTTAAGAAAAATGAAATAAAATTCGAATTTATCTTGCCAAGACCACTAATTTTTTGAAAAATTTTCATAAAATATACAATAAAATTAGATTTTTTTTTTGTCAGATCCTTCATAGAATTTCGTGCTTTTTTAGACGCGTATTTTGCAGGTTTCTTGCCTAAAAGTACACTCCTAAAAAGCTTCAAAAAATTACCGGATTTTTAAAATTTTGGTTGCAAATCCCTTAACAAATTAGTCGAAAATTCAAAATTTTCTCGGCGGCGCCTATCGGCACCGCCGACCCCCCCCCCCCACCCAAAAGCTTTAAGCCTAAGAAGGGCCACTGAAGCAAAAAATGACTGATTTAACAAACAATATTTTATTAAAATAAATTATTTTAATAAAATAATTTTTTTTAGTCACATAAAAAAAAATTTCGATTTACTTTCGATTTAGACTTTTTTTTAGTTTCGACACAGCCCTGCTTCCCTTCTTCTTTCAAAATAAGAACAAATTTAAAAAATTATCGGCTCTAATGTCAATAAATTTTGGAAATTATTCAAAAAAAAAATATTTGACCTCTAAAATTTTGAAAAAAAATTTTAAAAAACCCCGCAACCCCGACCCCGACCCCGACCGATTTGGGTAACCCCGACCC
>JAIXHY010000104.1:0-46280 GCA_020449905.1 Globodera pallida | reverse complement strand
AATGCGCACAGTTTGTCTGCCCGCCAATTTTATTTTAAGACGCGGCCATTAGACCACCGCCGCAACAGGCGGGTGCCAGTGGAAGTGTGGAGATGGCGGCGGCGGCGCCTGCCATTGTCGGAGGAGTTGCGGCGGCGCCTGCCAATGCTGGAGGAGTTGCGGCGGCGGCGCCTGCCATTGTCGGAGGAGTTGCAGCGGTGGCGCCTGCCAATGCCGGAGGAGTTGCGGCGGCGGCGCCTGCCATTGTCGGAGGAGTTGCGGCGGTGGCGCCTGCCATTGTCGGAGGAGTTGCGGCGGTGGCGCCTGCCAATGCCGGAGGAGTTGCGGCGGCGCCTGCCATTGTCGGAGGAGTTGCGGCGGCGGCGCCTGCCATTGTCGGAGGAGTTGCGGCGGTGGCGCCTGCCATTGTCGGAGGAGTTGCGGCGGTGGCGCCTGCCAATGCCGGAGGAGTTGCGGCGGCGGCGCCTGCCATTGTCGGAGGAGTTGCGGCGGCAGCGCCTGCCATTGTCGGAGGAGTTGCGGCGGTGGCGCCTGCCATTGTCGGAGGAGTTGCGGCGGCGAGGAGTTGCGGCGGCGGCGCCTGCCATTGTCGGAGGAGTTGCGGCGGCGCCTGCCAATGCTGGAGGAGTTGCGGCGGCGGCGCCTGCCATTGTCGGAGGAGTTGCGGCGGCGCCTGCCAATGCTGGAGGAGTTGCGGCGGCGGCGCCTGCCATTGTCGAAGGGGTGTTTGGACTTAGACGTCGTTTGAGACGTCAAGACTGACAGCACACTGTCCACTGACAAACTGTTGCTTTAGTGCGAGCACTTATTTATCATTTTTAAATTTTAAAATAAATTTTTTGGTTGCAAATCCCTTAACAAATTGAGTCAAAAATTCAAAATTTTCTCGGCGGACCGCCGACCGCCACCCCTTCAAAAAATGACCAAAAAATTTTTGGGTTTTGGGTCCAAGTTTCCGGTCTCTACTAGTGTGCGGCACGATACGATATTTCGATAAAAATATCGCGATATATCGCGATATTTATATCGAAATATCGTATCGAATATCGTATCGGAAAACAGCTATTAATTCGATATTTTTCGATACCGATATTTTATCGAAATATCGTATCGAATATCGTATCGAAAAGTTAAAATATCGCGATATTTTATCGCTGTTCACTCCAAAAATGTATCACAATTTAAATGGATTATATTGATTTACTGTTTGAATTTTGTTTGAGACGTACTTTTGACAAAAAATTTCAGTTCTTTTTTAGTGAGGAAGACCCAATAAATCCATGGCTTAGTGGTTTGTCTTTCCGTAAAGTTGGATATTGTGTGCTGGTTCGAACCCACTTGGGTTGAAGCAATTAATTTTCTTTTCCCCTCCCACTAATAAAATTTTTTAAATACATTTTCTAATAAGTTCAATAATTTTTCCGAAATTACGAAGTAAAATGCTTAATTTTTGCGAAAAATCTTGTCAAATTTGTTAACAAAAATCCCAAATTTTTCCGATGCATCTGTCGGCATCGTCGGGCTCTCCTTCCTAAAAAAATGCAAGATTTTCTTGAAAAAGGACGGATTCTCATGTTGGAGTTGAAGAGTTTAAAATTTGAATTTTTTATTGTTGCGTTTTATGACGTTTTTGCATATTGGTTCAAAAAAAAAAAAATTTTGCGAAAAAATATCGCGATATATCGGTTTTTTTTCGATATTTTTCGATACCGATATTTTATCGAAATATCGTATCGAATATCGTATCGGAAAAATTCTATTAATTCGATATTTTTCGATACCGATATTTTATCGAAATATCGTATCGAATATCGTATCGAGGCCATTGCCGCACACTAGTCTCTACCCATAACCTTTATCCAGAAACTCTTAGAAACAATTCCTTATTTTGTTCTCAAGAGATGGTAAAAGTTTGAGAAGGATCTGATAGCGAAATTTTATAGAGCAAAGTTTGCAATGGCCAAAATATTTATTAAAAAAGGTGAGAGAGAACGCCAAACGAGAGAAAGTTAGAGAAAGAAAGGAAATTTGTATAATTCTCTCGCACTCTCTATTTATTAGCACACACCTCGTTTTTGAGCCGCTGTGTACCATTATTAACTCCTTAACCACAAATTGTGTCCAATAATATACAGAGCTAAAGCCCTTTTTGTCCTTAACTATTGGAAATATTTAAAACATTCAAAAATGACAACTTCAAAAAGAATGCCGCCTGAACTTTTGTATGAGCTTGTCCGGTTCATCAACGTAAAGCAAAATGTTTCTGCCGTTCTGCATTCATCGCGAAAACTGCAGCATTACCTAATTCCTCTTTTGATTAAGCGGAAGCAAGCTGTTTTGATGGTTGGATCAATGGAATTTAAGACTATATCCCCGGGGAAAATTATATTTCCATTTTATCGTATAGGAGGAATACAATACGTTGGTGTCACTATACCAAAGTTTCCGGAACAATAGTGACATGTATCGCGCCATCAGTATTCTTGGAGAGGACTGTGTCTATGCGACAAAGTTATTCGATCAAATGCGGCACATTTCCGCGCAGTATGGTAGGCGAAATAGTTCTCCTGCATTTTATGATTCCAATCAAATTTTATTTCCAACAAACTGTTAACGAACATCTACCGTAATTAGATGCTAATTTGAAGATTGAAGGAGGATTACAAATGTTCAACCGGGGTACTGAGTCCTGATTTTTTCTAGAATGGGTTGAAAAGTTTTCAAATTGCCAAGCGTTTAAGAGCTCTCCAGCAGGTGGCCTCAATCCCTTGGGTGTGCACACGTGGATTGGGTCTACGAAGTACTTTTTAGAAAATTTTAAAATTTCCAAAAACATTTATGGTTCAAAATCTTCAAAGAATGTAGGTACTTTTTCGTTTTGGGGCCACAATCAAATTTTAAAAGCAACAATGAAAATTTCACGACTTGCGCCACGCCACATCTACATAAATCGATTTGTTACCAAATTTGTGGAGATTGGACTACAACAAACTCAAAAATTGAAGTAAATTTGAATTTGTGATTCCAGAACGGAAAGTATTCAAATGAATTAGATTGTTACTTGGCGGCTTTTTGTTGTAATTTTGTGCTTCTTGAATGATTTTGAACTCATAAATAGTTTTAGAAAAATTGTTCGAATTCGGAATCGTCTACGGCTCCGAAGTCGAAACGTTCAGTGTCGAAAAATCCATTTTCGAAAAGATCTGTAGCCCTAAGCAACCAGTAGTGTGAAAATGCGCACTGAAAAAATTTGACATTTTTAAATAAAAGCAAAGATAAAATTTTAAATTTTGATTGGACTCATAAAATGCAGGAGAACCGGCAAACTTAGGTTTCGTTCTGCCGCCACTTCCCACATTTTTATTTTAAGACGCGGCCATTAGACCACCGCCGCAACAGGCGGGTCCCAGTGGAAGTGTGGAGATGGCGGCGGTGGCGCCTGCCAATGCCGGAGCGGCGGTGGCGCCTGCCAATGCCGGAGGAGTTGCGGCGGCGGCGCCTGCCAATGCCGGAGCGGCGGTGGCGCCTGCCAATGCCGGAAGAGTTGCGGCGGTGGCGCCTGCCAATGCCGGAGGAGTTGCGGCGGCGGCGCCTGCCATTGTCAGAGGAGTTGCGGCGGCGGCGCCTGCCATTGTCGGAGGAGTTGCGGCGGCGGCGGCTCCTGCCATTGTCGGAGTTGCGGCGGCGGCTCCTGCCATTGTCGGAGTTGCGGCGGTGGCGCCTGCCAATGCCGGAGGAGTTGCGGCGGCGGCGCCTGCCATTGTCGGAGGAGTTGCGGCGGCGGCGCCTGCCATTGTCGGAGGAGTTGCGGCGGCGGCGCCTGCCATTGTCGGAGGAGTTGCGGCGGCGGCGCCTGCCATTGTCGGAGGAGTTGCGGCGGCGGCGGCTCCTGCCATTGTCGGAGTTGCGGCGGCGGCTCCTGCCATTGTCGGAGTTGCGGCGGTGGCGCCTGCCAATGCCGGAGGAGTTGCGGCGGCGGCGCCTGCCATTGTCGGAGGAGTTGCGGCGGCGGCGCCTGCCATTGTCGGAGGAGTTGCGGCGGCGGCGCCTGCCATTGTCGGAGGAGTTGCGGCGGCGGCGCCTGCCATTGTCGGAGGAGTTGCGGCGGCGGCGCCTGCCATTGTTGGAGGAGTTGCGGCGGCGGCGCCTGCCATTGTCGGAGGAGTTGCGGCGGTGGCGCCTGCCATTGTCGGAGGAGTTGCGGCGGTGGCGCCTGCCATTGTCGGAGGAGTTGCGGCGGTGGCGCCTGCCATTGTCGGAGGAGTTGCGGCGGTGGCGCCTGTGCCTCCCATTGTTGAAGGGGAGGTTGGACTTAGACGTCGTTTGAAACGTACACGTGAAAACTGACAGCACACACTTCCACTGACAAACTTTCAGTTGTTTGTTTGTTTTTCAATGTGTTCGCCGATTCAGAAAAAAGACTTTTGTTTCTTCAACTTTAGTCGATAAGTGGATGGGTTCTTAAAAATACTGATCTGTAGATTTGCAACTCGCAACACAACCATTTTTGTTCATAATGGGTCAGTTTGTTTCATTTTCGTTGCCAATAAAAGCAGAGTGCTCGGCAGTGCATCGCTTTACATCGTCAATTTACAGTGAGTTCCATATTTTTTAAAAAGCAAGAGGGTTGCACCCAAATTGGCAACCCTAAAACAATGTCTTTAATTTGTTATATCCAAAAATAGGACATTTAGAAGTCGGGTTTTCTACAAACTGTTTTTAGGTCCATCACGGAGAAGCGATTTTGCGAGTGAACCTTGTAGAGGGAATGGTGGGGTGTCGGAAATTGATGATTTTGAGGCACAATTTCGTGCGCTTTTGGCCTATTTTGAGGATGCCCGGCGAGCGCATGAGAATCGTCAGAAATGCGGCACAAAAAGCACTGAGGTGAGGTGACTTTAAGTTATCGAAAATTTGTTGAACAGTAATTTGCGAATAACATAATTTTCAAAAGAATTACAAGGATTATTAATGTTATCGATGTTTAAGTCGGACTGCTCGAAGAAGACGGAAACGGAGTTGCAACAACTGAAGCGACAGTTGGGCTCTCTCGGCGAGCTTTTTGACCAATTTTTGGACACTTCACTGCCATGCGGGAACGGACACAGCGAGTGGAGGACGAGTTGGAACGACTGGAACGACGCTTTCGGCGACTGGAATTGGAAAACTCCCAACTGAAAGCCCAATTGGACGCAATGCAACGGATGCACAACAGCAGTACCGCTTAGGAGGTTTGGAGATTTTAATTACTAATACTATTACATATTTTTTTCATGAAATTGCATTATTTTTGCCCTTTTTTCGTCACAGATAATCGTACAAATGGCAATTTTGGTGGCACTGAACATTTTGCTAGAGCTGAACCAGCCATTGCACCAATAAATTTAGGTTGTTTTTTTTGGGGAAGTTTGGTCACTCGGGCCTATTTTTTGTCTTTTTTTAAGCAAAAATTCATTTTAACATTTAAAATAATTTTGATTTTCCAAAATTCAGAAACAATTTCTCGACTGACGAAATTGTGCAGCAGCAACAAGCTGATAATGATGGCGATACCAATGTTGATGGTGGTGATCGTGAATTGGTCAGACTTGTCGCTGGACGAGTCGGGACAGCTGATGCTGAACAAGTTCAAATACTCTTGCCAATTTGCTCAACTTCTCTACACCGGCGGATGCCATGTCGAATCGGTGTTCTGCAACATTTTCAGCGAGTACCCGGCCACATTTTTTGAGGAGTTAGTCGAGGTTTGTACCTTTTAATCACCTAATTAGGCTTGGTAATCACTATCAAAAATTTTTTGATCAAAAATTGTCGTCCGTCTTCAATTTCTGTCCCCCCGTTCAGTACGCCCTGACGACGCAGCGCCCGGACGCGATGGTCCGTCGGATTTGTATTTGGCTGGCAGCAGATGAACCGTGGCCCGACATGGCCACACTTTTCCCGTCGGCGGCTCAACGTGACATCAGCACCGACCGTGTGCTGTACGAATTCCACAACATCGGCCAAAGCTGCGGTCAACAACAACGGAAACGTGTTGAATTTGTGCTCAGAATTCGCGCACCGTCAAAAAAATCTTCCGGACAATGAGCAACTTTTCGTTGAGCCGAAAATGACAAAAAAAAACATTTACATTTAACAATTTCAAAAATCGTTTTTTTCTGCTCAATTTTTCCCCCGTTTCTTTCATTCGACATTCCGAACAATCGATTAAATTGTTTCTCAATTTTTCCCCCGGATTACTTATGCTTCATTGATTGCCTTTGTCTGTCTTTCTCCTCGATTTTCCCAAACTCTTTTTTATTGAAATGCACAATAAATTGGACCAAATTTCACCAAAATGATTTATTTATAACGCATTGGTTTGCTTTTATATAGTAGTTGTATTTCCATATCTGAAATTGGATTAAATCAGTCTAATTGTGTTACCCTTTTAAACGGTCTTTTTGGCCGTTGATTATTGTGACAAGCGATTGATGAAGCGATCGCTGCTTGAGCAAGAGGCGACGGAAGAACTCGGCGAGTGGGTCGGTTCTCAATTTTTTACATTTTTTTGAATCGTTTTTTTTTTTGTTTTTAATGGCTAATTAAAAGGAACGAAAAGTTCCAATTTTTATATTTGGTTAGGGTGTTTTTTTAGTCGGCTTCTTTAATTTTTTTCTATGCATTTTTATGTCAGCGAGACCATAAAAACTAACGATTTCCTAAATAAATGTTAATGGATTTGTTTGTTTTGGTATACAAAAAGATGTAATTGTTTTGAATATTGAATATTTTAATTGACACAAAAGCTTTTTAGGTTTCAATCAAACGCCAATTTTCTGCTACTGCCGCTGTCCGTTGCAGCACCAATTCAGAATCCGAAAGTGAGGACGATGGACTGAGGACGTTGAAAGAGGAAATTGCTCGACGTCAGCAAGAAGGTTTTTTCAATAAATTTTTGCATCAAAAAATGTTACAAAAATAAATTTGGTGCCCGGTTTTTAGAAGAAATTTGTCGAAATGCGCCGTGCATTCGGATGGTCGAACGCCCGCGCGGCCTCCTGCACATTGTGACCATTTGCGGTGCACGCGTTGGCTTCGGCGCCACAATGGACGTTCAAATTGGTGGGGGAAAGGACAACGAAAGCGAGCAGTTCGACAAGGAGGAAGTACGTCGTGCATTGGCAAAATGGGTTTTTGGGCGGCAGATTTGAACAATTCAAAAATATACGCGGATTATTTTTTGCAATTTGGTCCCATGTGTCAAAAAAAAGGAGTTTCTGCTGATAACTGGACCAGTTCAGAGAGGTTCATGGTCTGATGAAATCATGAACTTCTTTTGCAGGTTCAGCTCCTCTCCGTCAGTTATTTGGACGGGCAATATCAGATGGAATGGGACAGTCGAGCAACAGCAGCAGAAGTACACGCTGAGAAGGACGGGCACGAGCTTGAGGCAGGCAGCAATTGCGATTATGAAGCATTTAAAAAAACTTTTTTAGCCGGGTAGCAGCTATTCCATTCAGCACGAAAATTTGATTGCCATTGGGCCGCCCGGTCATCGACAAATTTCGTTGTCCTTTCACATTCACAACGGCCTGAACACGTGCCAGGGCTGTGAGCCGGGGCTGTTCACCGTCCGCGGGTGAACATCAAAATTTTGAATTTATTTTTTAAATTAATAATACTTTTTGGAGTGTGTCGTCCATTTACAAATAATTGGCAGGTCTGACAATGGAGAGGAAAAATCAAAAAAACGCTTTTCTCGTCGTGCTGAACATCGACGCCAAATGCGCGCACTGAAGGAGCAGTACGGGCTATTGTAGGAGGTAAAAAATGAATGAATTCGAATCCATTTTTTATAGTAATGTCAAAAAATTATTGATGCAAAAGAAAAGTCAAAACATTTTGGGGGCATTTTAACTCTCTTGTGTGTTTACATATAGGTACATATGTATATCACTTATCGAGTCGGGGATTAAAAGACTGACATATTCCACGCCCCCCCTTCCTCCCTCCCTCCCCCCCCCCCCTTCCTCCCTCCCTCCCCCCCCCCCTTCCTCCCTCCCTCCCCCCCCCCCCCTTCCTCCCTCCCTCCCCCCCCCCCTTCCTCCCCTCCCTCCCCCCCCCCTTCCTCCCTCCCTCCCCCCCCCCTTCCTCCCTCCCTCCCCCCCACCTTCCTCCCTCCCTCCCCCCCCCCCTTCCTCCCTCCCCTCCCCCCCCCCCCTTCCTCCCTCCTCCCCCCCCCCTTCCTCCCTCCCTCCCCCCCCCCTTCCTCCCTCCCTCCCCCCCCCTTCCTCCCTCCCTCCTCCCCCCCCCCTTCCTCCCTCCCTCCCCCCCCCCCCTTCCTCCCTCCCTCCTCCCCCCCCCTTCCTCCCTCCCTCCCCCCCCCCTTCCTCCCTCCCTCCCCCCCCCCTTCCTCCCTCCCTCCCTCTTAATTGTCTTTATAAGTCCACTCCTCTGTCCATTCAATTCCATTTTCTTTTCTTTGTGTTTATTAATCACATTCATGAAAAACCCCCTTCTGCCCCACGCCTATGTTGATTTTATTTCTATTCCATGCTTATTCAGAATTTGACATTTTTTACTAATCCAATTTGTTTACCTAATTTGTAAGCATGGACAACGAGGTAATTACTTAATAAATAGAATTTAATTTAACTGGGATGGTATGGGATATTCCACAAAATGAAGAGTGCATTTTTGCTTTGGAAAAATTTTAGTGTTTTTTAGGGGTGCGTTTTTAGTGCATTTGCGAACAAAAATTTTTGTAAGTTATATTTAATTTTGCTAAGTTTTAGGAGATTATCAATTTGATGGAGATGTACCAAATCTTCCGCAACCATAGTGACATGTATCGCTCAATCAGAGTTCTGGGAAGAGAGTGCATTTATGCGAGCAATTTTTTTAACCAGATGAGACTGGTTTCGGCGCAGTACGGTAGGTGAAATTTAATCGCTTTGGCTGCCGCCCATTTCCCAGATTTTTATTTTAAGTTGCTGCTATCCAACCACCGCCGCCACTGCCCCAGCAGGCGGGTCCCAGTGGAAGTGTGGCCGTTACGGCGCCAGCGCCGCCTGCCAATACCGCACCGGTTGTGCCAGCGCCTGACATTGTCGTGACGGCGCCGCCTCCCATTGACGAAGAGGGTGCGGTGTCTAGCGCGCCGGTGCCGCCCATTGAGGAGGAGGTTGGACTTCGACAGCGCCTGAAACGTACACGCAAAGACTGACAGCACACACTTCCACACAAAATCAGTTGTTGTTGTTGTTTAATGTATTTGTCGAGTTAAAAAAAGACTTTTGTTTCTTCAACTTTAGTCGATAAGTGGATGGGTTCTTAAAAATACTGATCTGTAGATTTGCAACTCGCAACACAACCATTTTTGTTCATAATGGGTCAGTTTGTTTCATTTTCGTTGCCAATAAAAGCAGAGTGCTCGGCAGTGCATCGCTTTCCATCGTCAGTTTACAGTGAGTTTCAATATTTTTTAAAAAGCAAGAGGGTTGCACCCAAATTGGCAACCCTAAAACAATGTCTTTAATTTGTTATATCCAAAAAAAATAGGACATTTAGAAGCCGGGTTTTCTACAAACTGTTTTTAGGTCCATCACGGAGAAGCGGTTTGGCGGGTGAACCTTGTAGAGGGAATGGTGGGGTGTCGGAAATTGATGATTTTGAGGCACAATTTCGTGCGCTTTTGGCCTATTTTGAGGATGCCCGGCGAGCGCATGAGAATCGTCAGAAATGCGGCACAAAAAGCACTGAGGTGAGGTGACTTTAAGTTATCGAAAATTTGTTGAACAGTAATTTGCGAATAACATAATTTTCAAAAGAATTACAAGGATTATTAATGTTATCGATGTTTAAGTCGGACTGCTCGAAGAAGACGGAAACGGAGTTGCAACAACTGAAGCGACAGTTGGGCTCTCTCGGCGAGCTTTTTGACCAGTTTTTGGACACTTCACTGGCCATGCGGGAACGGACACAGCGAGTGGAGGACGAGTTGGAACGACGCTTTCGGCGACTGGAATTGGAAAACTCCCAACTGAAAGCCCAATTGGACGCAATGCAATGGATGCACAACAGCAGCACAGCTCAAGGAGGTTTGGAGATTTTAATTACGATTTATATTACATTTTTTTCATGAAATTGCATTATTTTTGCCTTTTTTTCGTCACAGATAATCGTACAAATGGCAATTTTGGTGGCACAGAACAATTTGCTGGAGCTGAACCAGCCATGGCACCAATAAATTTAGGTTGTTTTCTTTGGGAAAGTTAGGTTAACTCGGGCCTATTTTTTGTCTTTTTTTAAGCAAAAATTTGCTTCGCCATTTTCAACATTTAAAATATAGTAATTTTAATTTTCCAAAATTTCAGAAACAATTTCTTCGACTGACGAAGTTGTGCAGCAGCAACATTGTCAGCAACAACAAGCTGATAATGCCGATACCAATGTTGATGGTGGTGATAATGAATTGGTCAGATTCGTCGCCCAACTGCCGCCACTGGACGAGTCGGGACAGCTGATGCTGAACAAGTTCAAATACTCTTGCCAATTTGCTCAACTTCTTTACACCGGCGGATGCCATGTCGAATCAGTGTTTTGCAACATTTTCAGCGAGTACCCGGCCACATTTTTTGAGGAGTTAGTCGAGGTTTGTACCTTTTAATCACCTAATCATAAGCTTGGTAATCACTATCAAAAATTTTTTGATCAAAAATTGTCGTCCGTCTTCAATTTCTGTCCCCCGGTTCAGTACGCCCTGACGACGCAGCGCCCGGACGCGATGGTCCGTCGGATTTGTATTTGGCTGGCAGCAGATGAACCGTGGCCCGACATGGCCACACTTTTCCCGTCGGCGGCCCAACGTGACATCAGCACCGACCGTGTGCTGTACGAATTCCACAACATCGGCCAAAGCTGCGGTCAACAACAACGGAAACGTGCGGAATTTGTGCTCAGAATTCGCGCACCGTCAAGGGCAAAAATCTTTCGGACAATGAGCAACTTTTCGTTGAGCCGAAAATGACAAAAAAAACATTTACATTTAACAATTTCCAAAATCGTTTTTTTCTGCTCAATTCATTTCCCGTTTCTTTCATTTGACATTCCGAACAATCGATTAAATTGTTTCTCAATTTTTCCCCCGGATTATTTTTGTTTCATGATTGCCTTTGTCTGTCTTTCTCCTCGATTTTCCCAAACTCAGAATTTTTTTTATTGAAATGCACAATAAATTGGACCAAATTTCACCAAAATGATTTATTTATAACTCATTGGTTTGCTTTTATGTATTTCCAGACTATCTGAAATTGGATCAAAAAATTATTTACCTAATTGTTGTTACCGTTTTAATACCGTTTTAAGCGGTCTAATCACAAAAATGAATGCTTGGATTTCTGCAGATGTTGAACCACATGTTCAAAGCGGTGCTGGCGATAGTACAAATGTATGTTGTTGTTTTTGAAAATGTTTTCAAATGCTATTAAAGCAGTCATTAAATTTAATTTTTGAATAATTGCGTTGATTTTTTTCCTCCTCTGGCAGCTGTCCATCTCCGATTTGGTGACCCAAACGGCTGCTCAAGTCGTACAGGAACAGCAAAATGATCAATTTGCGGCGTGCGGCTTCCATTGGTGTGACGAGTGGGGCGCCTTTTACAGTGCCGACACGGGCTATTTCTACGATCCGGTGAGCATTCTGGGGGCATGGACGGCCACAATTGCCAATAACGCGTCGCAAACGCTTAAATCTTAACAAAAAAAAAATGCCAATTTTTTTCGTAATCTGAAACATTTTTTAAAATGGTAAATCCAAACAGGACTAACTCTCCGGGTTTGGGGAACGAGTTAAATTACATGGAAACGCGTCGGCAAACGGCTAAATCTTAACAAAAATGCCAATTAGGGTTTAGGGATTTTTTTTTAATACAAAATCTGAAACATCTTAGAATGGTAAAATCTAAACAGAACTAACTCTACGGGTTTGGGAAACAGTTTAATTACACGGATCTTTTTTTGCTCAGAATTCAGCTCTGTTTTTCCATCCGAACACCCAACTTTACTACGTGTACAATACGGAGGCGGGCACATACGACGAAGTGGGCGCAAACAATGCGCAAATTCCACTCGTAAAATGGACAAAAAAAGCATTCCGTCGTCGGGCAAATCGCCTTTTTGGTGATGATTTTGTCCAGGTTTTTTTTTCTTGACAAATTTTTTTGTTTTTATTAAATTATGAACTTTTTAAGACAGCTCGTCAGGAGGACGTTGACGTGGCGGAGTTGACGCTTGACCTGGTCGATCGGTGTTCATTTTTGGCCGGCGATTATTGTGACAAGCGATTGATGAAGCGGTCGCTGTTGGAGGAAGAGACTGTCGAAGAACTCGGCGAGGGGGTCGGTTCTTTTATTTTTTTAAAACTAAAACTTTAACAAAAAAAAATTTGTTTTTTTCGCATGGTTAACAATTTTTTTGTTGTTGTTTTTTTCGCATTTTGGCTTTTTTTTAATTTTGGCATTCATTTTTATGTCAGCAAGACAACAAAAACGGACGATTTTCGTTTACTCGAATAGAGTTTTTTTGTTGGATTTCTTTGTTTTGGGTATACTAAAAGATGTAATTGTGTTGAATTTGAATATTTTATCATTGACACACAAACAAACTTTTTTTAGGTATCAATCAAACGCCAATTTTCTGCTACTGCCGCTGCCCGTTGCAGCACCAATTCAGAATCCGAAAGTGAGGACGATGGACTGAGGACGTTAAAAGAGGAAATTGCTCGACGTCAGCAAGAAGGTTTTTTAAATAAATTTTTGCATCAAAAAATGTTACAAAAAATAAATTTGTTGTCCGGTTTTTAGAAGAAATTTGTCGAAATGCGCCCTGCATTCGGTTGGTCGAACGCCCGCGCGGCCTCCTGCACATTGTGACCATTTGCGGTGCACGCGTTGGCTTCGGCGCCACAATGGACGTTCAAATTGGTGGGGGAAAGGACAACGAAAGCGAGCAGTTCGACAAGGAGGAAGTACGTCGTGAATTGGCAAAATGGGTTTTTGGGCGGCAGATTTGAACAATTCAAAACGGGGACTATTTTTTGCATTTTTTTTGATCCCATGTGTCAAAATAAAATGGAGTTTCTGCTGATAACTGGACCGGTTCAGAGTTCATGGTCTGATGAAATCATGAACTTCTTTTGCAGGTTCAGCTCCTCTCCATCAGTTACTTGGACGGGCAATACCGGATGGAATGGGACAGTCAAGCAACAGCAGCAGAAGTACACGCTGAGAAGGACGGGCACAAGCTTGAGGCAGGCAGCAGTTGCTGATTATGAAGCATTAAAACGCCAAGTTTTAGCCGGGCAGCAGCTATTCCATTCAACACGAAGATTTGATTGCCATTGGGCCGCCCGGTCATCGACAAATTTTGCTGTCCTTTCACATTCATAACGGCCTGAACACGTGCCAGGGCTGTGAGCCGGGGCTGTTCACCGCCCGCGGGTGAATATCAAAATTTTGAATTTATTTTTTAAATTAATAATACTTTTTGGAGTGTGTCGTCCATTTACAAATAATTGGCAGGTCTGACAATGGAGAGGAAAAGTCCAAAAAACGCTTTTCTCGTCGTGCGGAACATCGACGCCAAATGCGCGCACTGAAGGAGCAGTACGGGCTATTGGAGGAGGTAAAAATGAATGAATTCGGAATCCATTTTTTATAGTAATGTCAAAAAATTATTAATCCAAAAATGGGCACAAACGCTCAAAATTGTTGAAGCCCAGAAATTTTTATTTTTTTTTTGTCCATGTTCAGGACGATGCGCTCGACGAATTGCGTCACAAATATTCGGACCGAGCGGCACGACGGAGGCGCGAGTTTGGCATCGATTTGCCCGCAGCTGTTTCGAATTCGGCCGGCGGCGGGATGTACGCAAATTGTACTGCCACACCGCAGCCGGGTTCATCTACGGACTCTGTTCAACTGCAACAAGCGCGCAAGAAGGACAGCGATTCGCCGGCGGCAGCGGCTGCGGTGGTGCCAATCAATGCGCAGAATAAGGGCTTTCAGCTACTCAAGGGCATGGGCTGGACGGAGGGCCAAGGGCTTGGCAAAAACAGTCAGGGCATCCAGGGACCGGTATGGTTGTTTGTTGTTTTTTGTTGAACATTCAATCCGGATTTTTTCTTTTACTCTTTTTTGCCCCCGGGCACTAATTGTAACTGTTGTGATTTTTTGTTGTTTTTTTTACATATTTTATTTAGAATTTATTTTTTCCATAAACACCATTTTTGCCGGCAGATTGTGACACAATTCAAGAATGACCGTGGAGGATTGGGCACAGTGTCCACTGCGCCGAAAATCAACATTCGACTCAATGAACGGCAACGGAATTTGGAGCAAATGCGAAAAACGATATGAACAGGTGGGGGCCTGGGGGTTGGTTGGTCGTGTTTTGGGGATTGTTGCGGGGTCCCTCCAATGGCTTCAAAACGATTTTTTGGGGTATTTTGGTTCCACCAAAATTTTATTTAAAAAATGTTTTTTGGCGGAATTTTTTGGACGTCCATTTGTTTCGACGGACGCCAAGTGTATAAACTGAAAACGAAAGTCGAATATGTACGAATTCTATGATCGGAGAGTTCAAAAACTGCCAAAACAAAGAACGGAACGACCAAATTCTGCATTTTACGGTTTTCAGAAGAAAATGATGAAAAATGTTTGCACTTTTTGAGTTTTTTTTTTCCTGCGTTTTGCACTTTTCTTTTCGTAACATACATTTGTCATTTCATTGGCCATCATTAAGAGTGAGTAGAAAATATAACCCGTCCCCTTTAGGTAAGTGCATATTTTTTTTTGTTGCCAAAATTAAAAATGTGCATATTTTTTTTGCACAACCAAACGCAACACAACAAACACCACCAAAAACAGATTGAAGCGCGGCAGCAAATTGTTGATGGCAAGAATTGAATGACGACGGGACGGAACGGAACGGAATGGGCGAGAGGATCGGAGGGGGGCAAGGGCAAATGTGGCGTGGCGTGCACAGGGAGAACCGGCTTGGAATGGAATGGAATGGAATGGAATGGACGGAGTGATGGGAAAGGGAATCCTCTCAACCGGCGGCAGGCGATGTGTGTTGTCGTCCCTCCCTGTTCGTCTTCATCTTCATCATTGTCATCTCATCTCTCAAAACTTTAAACTTTCTGATCATCTTTCGTTTTATATGTAACACACACACACACAACATAATGATGGCGATCGATGTGTGGTGGTGGTGGTGGGTGGGTGGGTGAGTGGGGCAGTGAGTGGTGGTGATCATACGATGTGAAAGTCGGACGACCGAAAGGGCGGGGGGCAGATAGAGGGGGGAGATGTGTGCTGAGAGTGTTGTTGTATTATGTGAGAAAGTGGCTAGCTGTTGTTGGTGGTGGTGGTGAATGCATGTGATCTGATCGTGTTTTATTATCCCCCCCCCCCCCTCCGGGTGCTTTTGATCACAATGCTTTCTCCAACTTCCGGAAAGCCGGAGTCAGAAGAATATTAAATTTTCTGCAATCACAAGTTGGAATCTGATGTTTGAATTTTTTTTTTATGGAAACAATCACCATTTGCTGCTTTGTATGTTCCCAAATTGTAATAAACATTTTTATTTTTTTATATTTTTCCGTTGATTCGAGGCCATATTTACCTCGCCCGCCCTCCATTCATTCATTCAAATCGTCCATAGATTGTTTTGTTGATATTTTGAACGCGCCCCTCCGGGGATGAGCATGAATGAATGAATGAATGGACGGACACATGCGGCGTTCCTGCTCTTGTCCAACCGATTGTCCACGTGTTTTTCATCCCGCAGGCAGCCAACAGGAAAGGGGCGGAGACATGTCGCTTAAGATGATGACGCTGATGGTGATCAAGAACGAGGTGGGCGGATCGTCTCCGCTGCTGCTGCTGTTGCAAGGCCTCCTCCACAGCCACCGCCGCTGCTTTTCCCCGCAGCAACGCCATTCCACAGTTTCCCGTCGCCCACTTTCTTCTTCTTCGTCTCCGCTGCTGCTGCTGTCGTCTTCGTCAAATTTGTTGGGTGCAGCCGTCTCCAAAAAGCAGCACCACCACTTCCTCCCGTCATCACCAGCATCATCGATTGTCGTCCGCTTTGCACAACAAATGGGCTCAATCACGCAGCTGACCAGCGTGCAACAGAAGTGCGGCCTGCACACGGACGTGCCGCCGCCAACGCCGACCGCAGTGCCGGCAGCACCGTTGACGCTGGAGCCGTTGGTGGGCTCGGACACGGGCATTCTGGTCGCGCGCATCAGCGTGCCGTCCACGCGCAACGCATTCTCACGCGCACTTGCACAAGCGGTAGGCGCAGTTTTTTTTGTTTGTTTGTTTGTTTGTTGCTGTTTTTGTGAAAGACATTTTGTTGAATTTTTGGAAGAAATTTTTGCAAAAATTATCTTAATTAGGAAGCGAATTAATTGGGAGGCTAATCCCGGCTGAATTAGGCAATTTATCAACAAAAAAAATGTTAAACGGTTTTTGTTTAAAAAGGGGGTCGTGCCAGTGCGGCACACACACACACACACACACAATGCGGTCATTTAAATAAAATGGGTAATGTGAAGCAACAGATTCTTACTCAGCTCAATTAGCAGAATTCAATGGTGGTATAATTAATTCATTAGGTTTGGTGCCATTCCCTGATAAGATAGAGAGAAATTCTCTTTATTTATTTTTATTAGTTCCGCGACATGGTCGACCAGTTGCGCTACGGACTCGACACGCGAGCATTGATTCTGACCAGCGCGGTGCCGCAAGCATTTTGCTCAGGCATTTGTTTTGAAATTCGAAAATTGCAATTTTTTTAAGAAAGAAAAAAAGCTGTGGAAAAGTGTTTCTGGGGGATTTTGAGCTCTTAGAATCCGATAATGACCTTCCTTCATTTGGACCAATTACGAGCCCCGAAGTTGGGAACATTTTTCCAAGAATTCAAATTTTTGGAAATATCAATGGCGGGACCGACAACAGACCCGGGATCAGCTTTACTATTTACCAATTTTTAGAAAAGAATTTTGATTATTCTTTCAAAAGTTGCCATTTAAGGAGTGGATTTAAAGGAACGACGAAAAATGGCGGCCAACGAAGTGTTCACGTTTGTGGACGGTCTGTTTCATCTTAATTAATTTCTTAATGACCTTTAATTATCCGATTTTTCCACTTTGTCCAGGCCTTCGTCGAACGCTCACCGATCTGTCCGAGTTGCCTTTCCCGACCATTGCGTCCATCGACGGGTGCGCGTTGGGCGGCGGCCTGGAGTTGGCGTTGGCCTGTGACATTCGCATTGCGAGTGCGTCTTTATAATTTTTGAAAATTCGCAAAAAATCAATAAACCTACTGAACGCTGTCCATTCAGGCCCCCGCTCTGAGTTGGGCTTGCCCGAGACTCGGTTGGCCATCATTCCGGGCTGTGGTGGCACCCAGCGGTTGCCCCGCGTCGTCGGCGTGGCCAAGGCCAAGGAGCTGATTCTGACGGGCAAGAAAATTCGAGGCGAAGAGGCGGCACACATTGGACTGGTAGGGGGCAGCAATTTTCTTTTTAAATTGTGAAAGTGCTGTTTTTGCTTAATTTTTTTAAAACAAAAAGTTTTTTTTTAATAAAAATATTATTTCTTTCAAAGCTTAACCATCTGGTGGACGACCCTTTCGCGAAAGCGTTGGAAATTGCACGAGATGTGCTCAAAACGGTAATAATAAAAATGAATGGACAAAAAAATGTTTTTTAATTTTAATTTATATATTAATTCAGGGTCCTCTTGCAAATCGTGTGGCCAAATTGGCTGTCGAGCAGGGCTACGACTTGGAGCTGCGCAGCGGTCTTGTTGTTGAGCAGCAATGCTACGCACAGGTAGAGGGGAGGGAAGGCGTTGCAACAACAACAAAAAGTCACACCCAAATGCAAAAACAACCATGGGAGTGTCTTTTTTTCTGTCGAATTACCCCGGTGTGTAACACAACAAGCGGCATATTTACTAGGGATGCTCGAGAGTCTCGGTTCTCGAGTCGAGACATTTCTCGGTTTTTTTGTGTCTCGGTCTCGAGTCTCGGGGTCATTTCCTGGTCTCGAGTCTCGGTGTCATTTCTCGGTCTCGAGTCTCGGTAAATTTCAATTCCCGAGCATCCCTAATATTTACCCATTTTACACCGGTTAATTTGGGTGTTTTGGTGACAAAATCGTTGTAAGCCAAAATTAAGCCCGGAGGGCATCGGTCCTTGTACAGCAGCGCCAATATTAGCGTTGCCGAAAAGGGTTATTCGCTGGTTTTCAAGAATATTAGTATGCGCTGAATTCGGGGCTAAGCCATCCCCGAAAATTCGGGGGCATCCATCCCCGCCGGCACTGTTTGTGTTGTCCGGAGGCTTAATCATTCAAAGACAAGCTGCTTCAATATTTTATTTTTTTACTTCCTTTTCAGCTGATGCCGACAAAGGACCGCCTGGAGGCATTGGACGCGTTCGCGCAGAAACGGCCTCCAAAATTCAAAGGCGAATGAGCGGAAGGAAGAATGTTTGTTGCGTTTGTGCCGTTTCCGGTCGGTGTCTAGTCACAATAATCAATCGATCGGCGATGGACGGAGGAGAGGAAGCGCGAATTGTTTTCATTATGTAATATTTAACTCATTTTTGTTATGCCGCAAAAGTGCCTTTTTTAATATATATTTTTGTTTTTATTAAATCGTTTATTTTTTCAAAAGCATTCTCTCATTTGCCACGGGGAACCTAAAAACCAGCATTATATGTAACAGATGAGCAATGGGAACAACAAAAAAACAAAAATATAAAAAACAATCAATCCAATCACGACCAAACGTCTTCGATGAGACGCTCTTGCTCGCGCAGTTTCTTCAACCATTCGATCGATTCGACGGGGGAAAATCCTGAAAATAATTATCAAAGAGGGCGCTAAAGCAATCCCCGAAAAAGCAGCAAATCCACATTATTCTGGGTTCCCGGACGATCTGGATTCTATTCCAAAAAATCAAATCCATTATTCTGGATTCCCGGACAATCGGAATTCGGATTGTTTTGGATTCCCGGACGATCTGGATTCTATTCCAAAAAATCAAATCCATTATTCTGGATTCCCGGACAATCGGAATTCGGATTGTTTTGGATTCCCGGACGATCTGGATTCTATTCCAAAAAATCAAATCCATTATTCTGGATTCCCGGATGATCGGAATTCGGATTGTTTTGGATTCCCGGACGATCTGGATTCTATTCCAAAAAATTAAATCCATTATTCTGGATTCCCGGATGATCGGAATTCGGATTGTTTTGGATTCCCGGACGATCTGGATTCTATTCCAAAAAATCAAATCCATTATTCTGGATTCCCGGATGATCGGAATTCGGATTGTTTTGGATTCCCGGACGATCTTGATTCTATTCCAAAAAATTAAATCCATTATCCTGGATTCCTGGACAATCGGAATTCGGATTGTTTTGGATTCCCGGACGATCTGGATTCTATTCCAAAAAATTAAATCCATTATCCTGGATTCCTGGACAATCGGAATTCGGATTGTTTTGGATTCCCGGACGATCTGGATTCTATTCCAAAAAATCAAATCCATTATTCTGGATTCCCGGATGATCGGAATGTTTTGGATTCCCGGACGATCTGGATTCTATTCCAAAAAATCAAATCCATTATTCTGGATTCCCGGATGATCGGAATTTGGATTGTTTTGGATTCCCGGACGATCTGGATTCTATTCCAAAAAATCAAATCCATTATTCTGGATTCCCGGATGATCGGAATTCGGATTGTTTTGGATTCCCGGACGATCTTGATTCTATTCCAAAAAATTAAATCCATTATCCTGGATTCCTGGACAATCGGATTGTTTTGGATTCCCGGACGATCTGGATTCTATTCCAAAAAATTAAATCCATTATCCTGGATACCCGGACAATCGGAATTCGGATTGTTTTGGATTCCCGGACGATCTGGATTCTATTCCAAAAAATCAAATCCATTATTCTGGATTCCCGGATGATCGGAATTCGGATTGTTTTGGATTCCCGGACGATCTGGATTCTATTCCAAAAAATCAAATCCATTATTCTGGATTCCCGGATGATCGGAATTCGGATTGTTTTGGATTCCCGGACGATCTGGATTCTATTCCAAAAAATTAAATCCATTATCCTGGATTCCTGGACAATCGGAATTCGGATTGTTTTGGATTCCCGGACGATCTGGATTCTATTCCAAAAAATTAAATCCATTATTCTGGATTCCCGGATGATCGGAATTCGGATTGTTTTGGATTCCCGGACGATCTGGATTCTATTCCAAAAAATCAAATCCATTATTCTGGATTCCCGGATGATCTGGATTCTATTCCAAAAAATTAAATCCATTATCCTGGATTCCTGGACAATCGGAATTCGGATTGTTTTGGATTCCCGGACGATCTGGTTTCTATTCCAAAAAATCGCAGGCCACCAGCATTCCGTTGTATGTTTCGCCATTCTTCAACTCAATGAGCATCGGATGGTTATGTGCCGTCTTCAACAAAGACAATGGCAACACCATTTTTCGCTAAATGCTTAAAACAATTTCAGTGACAGCAACTTAGTGAACAAATAAATGAAAAAAGAAGCAATAGTTCTTTCAAGAACAATGTGTGTAAATGCATTAAAATCAAATACATAAAACAAAAGTCCATCATTTTCAATCGAAAACAACAACATGAAGAGCACATCGGGACGTTCAATGTCCGGCCACATTCGTCAAAACCTCAACAATTGCTCTGTGTCCCCGCGCCTGAGCCTCGTCTTCTGCCGTCCTCCCTTAAAAAGAAAATGTTCTATTAAAAACCATGCTAAACATATATTCTGTTTAAATTCCCTCACCTATACCATTCCTTCGATCACGCCTCGCGCCCTTTGCCAACAAATAGGTGACTACATTCATCTGGCCGAAGTAGGCACTGTACATCAGCGCAGTCTGGCCTCGACTATTGCACGCCTCAACGTTTTGGCCGCGTTCCTCCACCAGATATCGGACTACAATTAAAATATCAGAATAATTGATAATTTATTTGCAAAAAAAGCCAATAATTGATGCCATTTTTTATAATTAATTCCGCCAACCGATGTCCGCATTGCCCCCGCCGCAACAAAGCAACCATGGGGTGCCCCCCCGCTAAGGACTCCCGGTTGACATCAGCGCCATTGGCGATCAACACTTTGCACACGGCCAAGTGGCCACAACTACACGCACAACAAAGCGCTGAACAACCTAAAAATTTAAAATTGCAAAGAAAAGAATTAAAAAATACTCATAAAGTGGCAAAAATCAATTCCTCACCATTTATGTCCGTATTCTCCGTGCGCCCGTAAGACAACAAAAATCGCACAATTTCGGTACGCCCGAAATAGGCAGAAACGATCAAAGCCGTCTGCCCCGCACTATTCGATTCCTCTAAATCCTGCCCTCCTGCAGACACGATGTATTGGACTGCAATTAAAATTTTTATTTCATGGTTTTGGAAAATTTTGGAAACTGACCTTTGTCTAGATTCCCCTCCCGACACAACCTCAACAAAAAAATTTCGCCAAAGACGACGCGTTTCCAGATTCCTATCATAGTAAAAGAATTATAGCAAATCTGAAACCAGAAAAAAAAATCGAGATTCGCGCGGAGTTGATTGATATACATTAGCCCATTTTCACACTTGCCATAATTTTTCAGTATTTTTGACTTTGTGAAAAATTCTCATTTTTAAGGGAAAAATGAGAATTTCCCGAAAATAGTGCTTTTCGCTTCGTATAATTTGAAGAAATTTTTCGGGAGGCGGGGGGGGAGAAGCAAAAAAAGTCGATTTTTAAAGGTGTGTTTTCGGAAAATATGGACCTGAGGGCCCAGACTCAAAATCGAACGAAATATATATCAATCGACTCCTCTCGGTCTGCAATGTATGAATCCGAAAAAATTTTTTTTGCGGAAACCACTTAGAAGCAAGCTATGAGCCGGGACTGAAGTGTCTTTTGACTGGGGACTCAGTTGTCCACTGATTAAAAAAATGGGAAAAATCACTTATATTGGCTTTCCAAATGGTGGCCGATGAGTTGGTCACTGTTCGTTTCGTCACTGTTCGTCTCGTCACTGATCACTTCGTCGCTGAGTTCTAAAAGTCGACAAAATGGTACTTTATAGGGTTCTCGGGGCCGTAGAATCCGAGTCTGAGCTCCATTTCGACCCGATTCAGAACCCCAGATCCGAATTCGAACAATTTTTAGAAAATTTAAAAATTTCCAAAAAATCAATTTCGCCTCAAAAACTTTAAAAAGCATTAATTCGATCTCTTCTTGCCTTTTTGTGGTAATTTTTTGCTTTTTAAAGTTTTTGAGGCGAAATTGATTTTTTGAAAATTTTTGAATTTTCGAAAAATTGTTCGAATTCGGATCTGGGGTTCTAAATCGGGTCGAAATGGAGCTCAGACTCGGATTCTACGGCCCCGAGAACCCTATAAAGTACCATTTTGTCGACTTTTAGAACTCAGCGACGAAGTGATCAGAGACGAGACGAACAGTGACGAAACGAACAGTGACCAACTGATAGGGAACCTTCCAAATTAGGATTAGTTGATAGAAAATCAAAATTGGGAATTAAAATCCGTTTTTGAACCGGTTTAAATTTTTAAAATTAAAGAAAAAACGCCTTTTAAGTAAACCAAAGGCCGATAAGGGAAAAGTTAGGCAGTAAAGTGGAAAATACAGCCAAAGTACCGCACACTCGACTACGGCGGCCAGTAGGTGGGGCGAGACTCCGGGCTCCGGAAGAAGTCCGCGCGTGACCCGGCTGGGGGTCGTCAGAATTCTTCCTCCGCCCTCCGTCTCGCCCCACTACTTGCTCCGTCTCCGCATGCTCGCTGTTGGCGGGCCGTTACACGGCCTTTCATTATTAAATCCGGCTTTTGTTACTCAAAAATCGTTTTTTCCTTAATTTTCTCGTTTTTCCTTAATTTTCAAGTTTTTAAACCGGTTCAAAAACCGCTTTAAATTCTCAATTTTGATTTTCTATCAACTAATTCCTAATTTTGAAAGCCCTCAGATCCATATTTACCAGGAAATGTCCACTGCGGAAATGTCCACTGCGGAAATGTCCACTGCGGAAATGTCCACTGCGGAAATGTCCACTGCGGAAATGTCCACTGCGGAAATGTCCACTGATAGTGAGGAAATGTCCACTGATAGTGAGGAAATGTCCACTGATAGTGAGGAAATGTCCACTGATAGTGAGGAAATGTCCACTGATAGTGAGGAAATGTCCACTGATAGTGAGGAAATGTCCACTGATAGTGAGGAAATGTCCACTGATAGTGAGGAAATGTCCACTGATAGTGAGGAAATGTCCACTGATAGTGAGGAAATGTCCACTGATAGTGAGGAAATGTCCACTGATAGTGAGGAAATGTCCACTGATAGTGAGGAAATGTCCACTGATAGTGAGGAAATGTCCACTGATAGTGAGGAAATGTCCACTGATAGTGAGGAAATGTCCACTGATAGTGAGGAAATGTCCACTGATAGTGAGGAAATGTCCACTGATAGTGAGGAAATGTCCACTGATAGTGAGGAAATGTCCACTGATAGTGAGGAAATGTCCACTGATAGTGAGAATATGTCCACTGCGGAAATGTCCACTGATAGTGAGGAAATGTCCACTGATAGTGAGGAAATGTCCACTGATAGTGAGGAAATGTCCACTGATAGTGAGGAAATGTCCACTGATAGTGAGAATATGTCCACTGCGGAAATGTCCACTGATAGTGAGAATATGTCCACTGCGGAAATGTCCACTGCGGAAATGTCCACTGCGGAAATGTCCACTGCGGAAATGTCCACTGCGGAAATGTCCACTGCGGAAATGTCCACTGCGGAAATGTCCACTGCGGAAATGTCCACTGATAGTGAGGAAATGTCCACTGATAGTGAGGAAATGTCCACTGATAGTGAGGAAATGTCCACTGATAGTGAGGAAATGTCCACTGATAGTGAGGAAATGTCCACTGATAGTGAGGAAATGTCCACTGATAGTGAGGAAATGTCCACTGATAGTGAGGAAATGTCCACTGATAGTGAGGAAATGTCCACTGATAGTGAGGAAATGTCCACTGATAGTGAGGAAATGTCCACTGATAGTGAGGAAATGTCCACTGATAGTGAGGAAATGTCCACTGATAGTGAGGAAATGTCCACTGATAGTGAGGAAATGTCCACTGATAGTGAGGAAATGTCCACTGATAGTGAGGAAATGTCCACTGATAGTGAGGAAATGTCCACTGATAGTGAGGAAATGTCCACTGATAGTGAGGAAATGTCCACTGATAGTGAGGAAATGTCCACTGATAGTGAGGAAATGTCCACTGATAGTGAGGAAATGTCCACTGATAGTGAGGAAATGTCCACTGATAGTGAGGAAAATGTCCACTGATAGTGAGAATATGTCCACTGCGGAAATGTCCACTGATAGTGAGGAAAATCCCTAGAACAAACTTGAGCAAGGACTTCTGAGAATACTCGGGAGGTTTCGAAGGCGTAGAATACGAATCTTCTATTTCCGCCCCGACCCAATTCTAACAATTTTTTTTTCGAATTTCAAAAATTCAATTTCCGGCCTCAAAATCATTCATAAGGACTTGGTGTTTCCTTTTCACGTTTACAAGCGTAAATTTTTGTAAAACTGAGGCCCAACTCTGGCAATAGTCAAGTTTGTTGTCCCCCCCCCCCTCGCCCCATTTACAAAAAAAAAAATTGACAAATTCGAAAACAAAATCTTCGACAACAAAACAACAAATTCTCGTTGTTCAGTTTCTAAATCTCATCCGGCAATGTTGAATCGGAAATTCTTCGGCCCAAAATTTGCTTCAATTTTTGTGCCAGGGATGCCCAACAAAACGCATGGAAACAAATCGGCGGCATAATCGACAAACAAACGGGCGGTGTCTGCAAACAAAAAAGTACATACAAAATCGGAACATTTTAAAATGAATTGTCCAACATTTTTGTGTGTAAATACTTTGGCAATTTTTTAAATTGACGCCGCAGCCGATGATGGTTCATTCCTTAAACGAAGGCTTTCCATTTCTGAATCGGTCATAAATTTTGCTCTCACTTTACCAACAATTTAGGAAACTTTGTTCAAATGATTCAATGGCTTTTTTCAAAAAATGGGGACAAAAAATTTGATATAGCCATATGTTTACTAAATAATTTCTGAATCGGGCATAAATCTAAATTCGTCCCATTTGCCTAAATGCGTGCCGTTGCTCAAATTGGTGCCGTTGCCCCAATTCGTGCCGTTAAATTGGTACCGTTGCTAGAATCCGAATATGACTTCCATTTTGATCGAACCCAAACCTTTTTTTATTGTTGTCACATAACAGAAAAGTACCGAATTGTATTTTCTTGTCCTTCGCCAATTTATTTTCAATTTTGTTTTTGTGCTTATCTTTTTTTTTTGGTTTAGCTTTCAATTTTACAATGATTGGTGTGCATGGTAGGTCTGTTTTTGGAGAGAGTACATTTTTGAAGCATTGTCGGGAGGGTAATTTTGAACAAGGTTAGTTCTGCAGAAAAAACAAAGCAAAATTTTCTGAAAAATTGGAGAACTGATTTGCTTTCAGCACATCCTCACCTTGTCCCTAAATTTTTCCGATTCTGAAATTTATATTTTTAATTGCAGTTATGCGACGAATTGATGACCGACATGACATTGAGGAAAGCAATAGTCGCTGACAGTTCGGATTACTGGCAGCTGCCTTTTACGGTCGAAAACGCGTTGTCAGCTTGTTGTTGTCCGTAAACGCGCAAGTTGACCGAACAGATGCTAATGGTGAGGAACAGAAAATGCCGTTTAAAATTTTTTTTGGCACTTTTTAAACCATAAGTATTTTTATCTTTACTTTTCACATCTAAATTTTTAGACTACACGCCATTACTCGCTGCAGCATCAATGGCCACCTAGATGTCTGCGAAGAATTGGTCACGAACGGAGCTGACCCGAATCGTGAGACGACGTTAGGAGGTGGCACACCATGGCTTTTAGCTGCTGGTGCAGGATATTTGCACATCGGTGGGCTGATAAATTTTCAAAAATGGCGAGCTAACAAAATATTGGCAGTTTTGCAAATAAACCTATCAATTTTTTCCTGATAATTAATTGCAGTCAAATTCTTCTTTTTGCGTGGACAAGACATCAGCGTTGTCAATCGATCAGGACAGACTGCGTTAATGTATGTAGTGTACTTTAGACGCGAGGAAGTTGTCCATTATTTGTCGAAAAATGTCCGCATTGATCAGATCAATGAGAATGGTGAGGGTATTTAAACAGAAAATATATTTATGGTTCATTTTCTTTTTAAGGCCAAACTGCTTTAGACGAAGCTCTTCGAATGGGGCACAGGGAAATTGTGCAAATTTTGATGACTTATTCAGAAATTTACACTTTGTTTCATTTTCATGAGCGAATTGCCATCTCTGAAAATTGGTAGGCTTTCTTTTTGTATTTTATTTATTTTCCATAAATTTAATAAAGTATAACAGGTGCTAAAAAAATTGGCGCAGGTGACGGAATTGAGTGTTCCGGCAGTCACACAACCGTTGCTGAACATTAACATTGAACAAAATGAGCAAGTAAAGTCTTTTTGGTAAAAGTCGTGCTGGCCCCCCTCCATTTTTAGTTAAAAAAAAATAAAAATTTTAAAAGTTTTGAAAGGCGTGTTTCTAGGGGTTTGGGGATGAGGGTAATACGTATATGACTTACTTTTATACCAATTTCGAACCCCACCTACCCGAATTCGAACAATTTTTGGCAAATTCAATAACCCAAAAGTAAATTTTGTCCTCAAATTTATTTTACTAAAGCTCAAAATAGAACGAAAAGGCAAATAAAACGGAGATTCGTGCTTTTTGAATGATTTTGAGACCAAAATTCAATCTTTGTAAAATTTGCAATTTCCAAAAGTTGTTTGAATTTGGAATCGATGAATTTGTACATGACTTTTGGGCATAACACAAGTTTTAATTGGATAATGAAGATATTACTCGCTTTCCATTTAAAAATTGGCTCATTTACTTCTGTCAAAATTACCATTTTCCCTTTACAATCAATTTCGGCGGATTTGCGTGTGCTTTGGCAACGCGGTGCGGCCATTCCCACCGCTTTTGGTCCGTTGGTGTGCGCGCGCGTGTTGCACAACGCGTGCGTCAGTTGCAGCGACACGGGCCGAATTGGCAAAACGAAATGGGCTTTTATTATGTAATATTTAACTCATTTTTGTTATGCCGCAAAAGTGCCTTTTTTTAATATATATTTTTGTTTTTATTAAATCGTTTTTTTTTTCAAAAGCATTCTTTCATTTGCCACGGGGAACCTAAAAACCAGCATTATATGTAACAGATGAGCAATGGGAACAACAAAAAAACAAAAATATAAAAAACAATCAATCCAATCACGACCAAACGTCTTCGATGAGACGCTCTTGCTCGCGCAGTTTCTTCAACCATTCGATCGATTCGACGGGGGAAAATCCTGAAAATAATTATCAAAGAGGGCGCTAAAGCAATCCCCGAAAAAGCAGCAAATCCACATTATTCTGGGTTCCCGGACGATCTGGATTCTATTCCAAAAAATCAAATCCATTATTCTGGATTCCCGGACAATCGGAATTCGGATTGTTTTGGATTCCCGGACGATCTGGATTCTATTCCAAAAAATCAAATCCATTATTCTGGATTCCCGGATGATCGGAATTCGGATTGTTTTGGATTCCCGGACGATCTGGATTCTATCAGTTGCCGGAATGTTTGGATGGGGGCAGTCACAATTAAAGATCGGATTTAAGGACTGATCAAGATTTTGATCAAGAATCTCGATAAATCTCGTATCTCTAAAAAAATTAAACGATCGATTTGTCCGAGATCACCGAAAAATCTCGGTAAAAATTCGCCGATTCTCGATCGGTCCGATCTCTAGTCACAATCCACCCCAATGGAATCACAGAATTGTGCCGGTTTTGGGTATTCGGACCTTTGTGACTTTGCAGAATGTCCCGCAGGCACATCCACAGCTCTCGGCTCATGTTCTTCACGTCCCCGCAGGCGTAGAACAGTCCGTCGGACTCCGTCAGAAAGTCGGCCACCTCTGCGGAGCGCTCGCGCAACGCGTTGTAGACGCGCGCAGGTCGCCGCGACGACGCCGACGCGCCGGGACGCGACTCGCACAACACCAACTCACTGAGCACACCATCGGCCACCATTTCGAGCAGTTCAGACATGAAAAAAATGGAATTTTTACGTATTTTACAAACAAAAAAATTTCTGCGACAACTCGTGAAGCCCCCCCCCCCCCCCCTCTGCTATTAACAAAAAAAACAACAACTAAAATTCTAAATACCTGAACAGAAATTCGTCCTCCAAATTGCTGGACGCATAAAACAGAACGCGCTTCACCCGGTTCCGTTCACAATTCGCACCTCCTCCTCCCGCTCGTTGGATGCAATGCCTAAAAATAAATCAAAAAAAAAGTGGAAGGGCACAATGCAATTGTTGTAGATGCCCCTCCCATCGCATTTTGTTTTGGAAATAAATGCAAATGGGAAAAGTGTTCAATTTTCGTGTTTCTACATTTTTTTTAAACAAAAAAGAGAACCACAATATCAAGGAGGAGGCGGAAAACCTGATTTTCTGAAGAAATGCAATGAATGGTGCAACACCGGTGCCCGGGCCAACCATCATCAGCGGCGTGTTCAGCAACAGGTGGTGGTCATCAGCAGCGCTGGCGGCGGCGGAGGAGGACATGGCGGAGACAAGCGATGGCGGCAAAAAGCGGAATTTGGACGGCTCCTTCTGGACGAGCTGAACATGTGGAGATGGCGGAACATGGACATGACAAGAAAACGCTAAGAAAAAACCCCACCTGAACGGTTTGACCCGGTGTTAGTCGAAGAAGCCATTGTGAGCATGCACCGTATCGTTTTTTGCCAGCAAATTCTGCGCACCCGTCGAGCACCGGGGCGGGAAGTTCGAGAACGGAGTAGACAAAACGGAAGCGAATTGTTTCATGCTGAGCAGCCAAGTTGCAGGCGAGAGTATAATGACGGGGCAACAGGCGGGGAAGGCACTCTAAAAACAAAAATCCAGTAGTTTTTGGAACGTACAGACTTGGGGGTAAAAATTTTTTAAACAAAATTTGGACAAATCGTCAATCAAAAAAATGGCATAAGAACAAATGCGTCAAAAAATTCCATAAAGACAAATCGTCAAAAAATTCCATAAAGAAAAATCGTCAAAAAATGTCATAAAGACAAATCGTCAAAAAAATAATGTCATAAAGACAAATCATCAAAAAAAAGAGCAAAAAATGGCATACCTATTAAACAACCCAACGGAGGTGAAAGTGACGGAAATTTGCACAGAATTTCAACCAATGAAATGTTGGGCTGAACGGGGGAATTTTAAACGGATTTTTGATTGTTCTAAAAAAAAAAACCTGTCGAACAAATTTTGTAAATTCTGAAGCGCCCTGAGCGCTGCACAATTCTAACAGTCGCCGACGTTCGCCCGCGTCGTCGGCGTGGTCAGCAAAGACGCGAAGAGCAAGCTTTAAATAAAACAATTCATTTTTCAAATTTTTGTTTTAAAATAAAACGATCAGTGATCGACCGATCGGATCGGGTCGTGAAGCAATTTCAAAAATGGGGCTTTTTTACTAAAAAATTTTATGAATTTAAATGAAGAAAGAAATTACTCGGGAAGGCGCCCTTCGAATGTCCACAAATTGGCTAAGCAATTGACGAGGAGAACAATGGGACGGAAGATGGGCGAGTTTGGCGTCGCTTTCTGGCAATTGTCGCCGCACCTCAAGACGATGTTCCGTGTCGGCCATTTCGCCAGAGAGACCCAACCTAAACAATTTGCTTTTTTTTTGTTAAAAATCAGAAAAAAATTCGGGGGGAGGGGGCCTAATTTGTAAGCGGAAGCTAACCGAGAAAATTCGGTACTGCTTAAGTTTGTGTCCTATATTTGGGTCAAATTATAACAAAATGTTTACAATTTAAAGTTTTAGGAAAGCGTTTTAAGGGTTTTCGGGGGGCGTAGAATCCGAATTTGATCTCTGTATCAACCAATTCCGAACTCCGGACCAGAATTCGAACATTTAGTCAAATCTTGGCATCAAAATTGTTTTAAAAAAAACACTGCTTTTAAAAGTTTTGTTAAAATTTGACTCAAATATGGGGCACAGACTTAAGAAGTACCAAAAATTAAATCAAAATCCACCTTTGAAGCACAAAGTGCACCTCGTCCTCGGGATTCTCGAACAAAACGTTGAAAGAGTCGCCCGCATCGCAGTTGGCGAGCAGTTGTTCCCGTAGTTTGGCATCTCCAACACCGCCGCCGCCGCCTTCGCGGCTTTTGTCTTCGCCTATCAGTGCCAACTCCAATTCCCATTTCGTTTTGCCAATTCGGCCCGTGTCGCTGCAACTGACGCACGCGTTGTGCAACACGCGCGCGCACACCAACGGACCAAAAGCGGTGGGAATGGCCGCACCGCGTTGCCAAAGCGCACGCAAATCAGCCGAAAATTGCCTGTAAAGGGAAAATGGTAATTTTGACGAGGCCAATGAAAGCAAAATGAGACAATTTTTAAATGGAAAGCGAGCAATATCTTCACTTTTCAAATAAAACTTGTGTTATGCCCAAAAGCAGGGACGTAGCCAGAGGGGGGGTGGGGGGGGAATTCCCCCCCCGAAATGAAATTTTAGAAAAAAAAAACAAGAGGGGGGACCCTATTGTTTTGCACTTTTACAATTTTTTTGACAAATTTTCTTAACAAATTCCAATTAAAATGCAAAAATTTTCTCCGGCGGCGCCTATCGGCACCGCCGACCCCTCCCATTCCTAAAAAACTTCAAAAAAAGTGCCGATTTTTAAAATTTTGGTTGAAAATCCTTAACAAATAAGTCAAAAATTCAAATTTTTCTCGGCGGCGCCTATCGGCACCGCCGAGCACCCCAAAAAAAAAATGAGTAAAACGGAAAATGCACCCCCAGAAATCGAGAAAAATTGCTTAACAAAAATGCAATAAAAAGGAAAAAATACACCCCTAAGAATCGACTTTTCCCCCCCCCCCCCCGAAAATTTTTTCTAGCTACGTCCCTGCCCAAAAGTCATGTACAAATTCATCGATTCCAAATTCAAACAACTTTTGGAAATTTCAGATCTTACAAAGATTGAATTTTGGTCTCAAAATAATTCAAAAAGCATCCGTTTTATTTGCCTTTTCGTTTTTTGGGTTTTTTAAATACAATAATTTTGAGGAATTGTTTGGAACATTTTGAATTACCCAAAAATTGTTCGAATTCGGGTATGTGGGGTTCGAAATTGGTCTAATAGTAAGTCATATACGTATTAGGATCACCCAAACCCCTAGAAACACGCCTTTTCAAGACTTTTTTTTAACGAAATGGGGGTGGGCCAGCCCGACTTTTACCAAAAAAAAGACTTTACTTGCTCATTTTGTTCAATGTTGATGTTCAGCAACGGTTGTGTGACTGCCGGAACACTCAATTCCGTCACCTGCGCCAATTTTTTAGCACCTGTTATACTTTATTAAATTGATGGAAGGAATAAATAAATAAAATACAAAAAGTACAAAAAGCCTACCAATTTTCAGAGATGGCAATTCGCTCATGAAAATGGAATCAAAGTGTAAATTTGTGAATAAGTCAACAGCAGCTATTGTGTGGGAAAGTAGACGACAATAATGCAATTGCATCCGAAAGAATTTTGAAATGCAAATCCAGGTTCGGCAATTGCTGTACAAAAGCGTTGGAAATGGAAAAAATGCTGGCCAATTTTTAACAAAATTTAATAAATTCTAAATGTTGGTAAAACCGCTAAGCTGCGGTACATGGCTTCAAAAAAAATTTAGCAAAATTCAATGACGGGGGATATAATGTCTGACATCACTCTGTCTGCCGCGTCATTAGAGTTGTCTGTTATTTTGTTTAAATGATTTTGGCGTTATGATTTGCACAAATGAATTAATTCACCTTTTTTCCTTTTTTACCGTCCATGGTCCGGAATTTCGGACCCAAAAATGTCCGTAATCCGTTTAGGTACATCCCTGGTTTGTATCGAAAAGTCATTTGATTCACGTACAAATGTTGATTTTCAAGTACATACTGTGGAATTTAAAGAAATTCAATTACACTTAAAGATTTTATTTATCAAAACAAAAAAACAATCAAAATTTCTTGTTTCCGTTAACATTTGTGCAGCAATCTCTCCAAATGTGAGTCAAAAATAAAAGCAGATATGTATTTAAATTCAACAAAATCAAACAAACATGAGTAGCTTTTTTCAAGTCCAATAAGTACATTATAATTTAATTTAGTATGAGAGTCTATTTTCAAGCACTGTACTTGCCATTTAAGTACAGATACAAACTCTGAACTTACACTCTAGGCTTTTTGTTGATATCAGGGCCTCTTGTGTTTAACCTAAATTGTGCTGTTTTTCGCATTTAAATGCTTCTTTGTTTGAGCGCTTTTCTTTCATGAATTCGTCCTCTCCCCCATCCGTTGGCGTTGTTCCGCTTTTCTACAAAGACAGGCCGGAATGGGCCGACATGAAACCCATCTACAACAGTGCCGAGGAGAATGCGGTTGTTCGGATTGCTACCAGCGACGAATGTTCGTTCGCTAAATTATTTTGTTTATTGACTTAGTTTTTAGGTTTTTTTATTTTCAAAACCAAAAAATTTAAGACTTACCTACCTATCTGTTTTAGTCAACGATGTTTTTGCCTATCTGCGCGCGGCACTGAACGCCAACGAGTTGAGTGAACGGGCACTCGAACTGACACAGACGTGCATTTCGCACAACGCCGCCAATTATTCTGTTTGGTACGCGAAAGTTACAGAAAGAATTCTTGAAAAGGGGACAATTTTAGAATAACTTTTTTTTTGCATTTTTCTGACAAAAAACGGAAAATTTTATGAGGGTAATTTTGTTGTGTAATCCTGTCATATGTCTCGACATTTTGAAAAAAAAGTGTCTCTAAAAAGGTGTTTAGGGGTAGGGTTTTTGGTAATGTCGATAGACGCAGACATGAAATTTTTAACATTTTTGCTATTAAAATCGGTCAAAATTTGCAAAAATTGTTTGATTTGAGATTGCAGGCAATATCGACGTGCCATTCTACGCGCTCTGAACAAAGATGTGGAGAATGAATTGCGCTATTGTGAAGAGGTTATTCTTGACAATCCGAAGAACTACCAAGTTTGGTTGGCTTTTTTTTAAAAAAAACTTTAGCATTTTTTGTGAATACAAACCCCCACCCCTTCATTTTTAGGCACCACCGAAAAGCATTGGTTGACGAATCGGGCATTTACGGGGCTGAGCTGTCCTTTATTGCCCAACAATTGCAAGAGGAGACAAAAAATTACCACGCATGGCAACACAGGTTTTTGTTTTTGTTCAAGGCAACTGTCGTGACTTCGCGGGTTAGGGGGGTTGGTATTCAGTGGGTCGGGTAAATTTCAAAGACCAGCGATTTCTTCCAAGCAAATTTATTTCTTCTCTCAGCAAAGAAAGGCACGATTAAAGCGAGCGGTGAATAATGTGAAGGGTTTCACAAAACGGGGAGTAAAGGCGAATGAATGCGATCGGATCAGACTCGGGGGGGGGGGGAGGGCGGGTCAATTCAAAGCCCTTTTAACACCTGCGGATCTGGCTAGGCCAAAAGGAGCACAAAAGGGGAGGGGGGCTGGGCAGACGGGGATTACGCAATCCCTTACTTTTCGGAACGCGACACTCCGGGCCGACGATGGAAAAAGACAGTTGGCGGGCGGAATCGGTTAGGGGTACACGGGATATAGGCAAAGGAACCCCGGGGAAACAGTGGACGGATTGGGGGCCCATATGGGAAGGAAATGGCGTTAAGGGGAATGGGACGTTTGATCGTATGAGGTTCGTTCTCCATTTTTCTCTTCCGATCGTTCTGTCCGTTCTCTTTCTGTCCCTGTCGACGGGCTGCCCCGGCTCGTGTCGGTGTCCAAACAAATTTTGCCAAAGCAGGAGGGACTGGATGTGGAACATGCAGTCGGCGAAAGAGCGGGAGCCGATCTTGACGATCCGACCCAGAACGGTTGGAAGGAGTTACCGGAGAGCGGCAACGCTTCAGAATTTTGATCATTGGGGGGCTGGGATCGGGCGTTGGGGGGCAGGATCGAGAACGGAGTGGGGTTGAGGGGAAGACAAAGCGTACGCGGGAGCGCTTTTCCGGAGCGACCGAGGGGGTAGGCGGGTTCGAAGTAGTCAGGTTTAAACTCAAACTCGGGTCAGATTTGTTCGGGTTCTCCGAGGTGTCCATTGGGAGGGGAGGGGTTGGGGGGAGCGATGACTCAGTTGTTGATTGTTGTGCGGTAGAGATTTGGAGGTGCGCGAGAATCTGGTTAAGAGGTGATTTTGGTGCTAGTTGATGTTTCATTCCTGAAAAATAAGAGAAAAAGGGGTGTGTTTAAAAAGGGCGATGTGATAAGAGGGGGGGGGGGGGGGGGGGCAGGGTGGTTATGTCAAAAATCAAGTGCGGCGCATTGGTTCCGATCTCTGAACGAGTTCGGAAACCGCGGAACGAAGTTCACCTAACTCGATGGCGGTGGTATTTGCGTGTGTGGGAGGGGGGTGGACGGGTGCCACGGGGGATAGTTTCCGATTAAGGAATCCGTGGAAAAGAGCCGCCATTTTAAGAAGCACGAGAAGGAGAATGCAAACGAGGGTGGCCAGCAGATAAAGGAGAACGGAAGAAGTTTCCGGTTCGTCCTGAAGGGCGGCTGCCAGCGTGTCATATCCCAGATACAGTGACATTGTTGACAGCATTGGGGCGCCGTGCTGGAGGATGGGTTTTCCATATCGGCGGAAGGGTCCGGGTTTGGTTTTGCTCCCTTTAAAGGGGCCCTTAGGGTGACATTCCCCGAAATGGAAGAGGAGGATAAGGAATAAAAGTGCCATCACTGTGGGGGGGGGGACCCAATGTGAGCGTTTATTGTGACCCTTGGGGAAACAACGGAAAGCAAGCCGGAGGACAAGGGCTATCGTGAAAAATTTGAAAAAGCTGAAAGGCGTTTATTTTAGAATGAATGAAGCGCAGTGGGATGGAGTGGGATAGGCAGGGGGGGGCGTGGTCAGTCTGATCGTCCTCGCGATCAGCGCCCTCCCCTCGGGGGTTGAAAGTTGCCAGACGGAGGGTCGTTGTCATCCATTGTTTGGCGAGTGGGAGGATGGGGAGCCCATCTGCGGTTAGGTGGGTAGGGTGCCCATTGCCGTTGGCCACCGTTTGTATGGGCTGGCTGAAATGGGGGGGAGGGAGTCGGGTGAACAGGTGCAGATGGATGAATAGCGAATCCTTTGGGGGAGTTGGGGGTGTCTGTCGGATTTACTTGTGAAGTTGATGGTTGGTTACGGTCTTTAATTTCGTCCGTGGTTTCAAGGGGAAATAAATTGTGGATTGAGCGAATAGTAGTGTGTCCTGAGAGGGTTTTGATTTTTGCGGTGTCGGGAAAATTTGCCTCGTTAATGAATATTTCTAAGACTATGGCGATGGGCCAGATGGAACGAGGGATATTTTCGTTATTTACCAGCACCAATTCTCCTTTAGTGGGCCACCGCTGGGAGGAATTCTTCAGGTTTTTGTGTCTTTCCCTTAATGACGGGAGGTAATCTGACATCCATTTTTGCCAGAATTGTTTTGTGGTATCGGACATTTTTTGCCATAATGTGTTTAGGATTTGGGGGTTGCTTTCCAATAGGGTTGTTTTTTCGGCTAAAATGGGAAGTGGGGTGACGGCAGATTGATGCCCCAAGGGATGTAAGAAATCAATCGGGCGTAAGGGGCGTGGGTCGGCAGGGTTGGATGAATCAAAGGTAATTGGGCGTGAATTGACGACTGTCTCAATTTCTGAAAGAGTTGTATGCATTTGGTCCCGGGTTAGGATACGGGGACGGGGGCCTGAAAGGGCACGACGGAGGTGGTATTTAATTATGCCGACTAATCTCTCATAATGTCCGCCTTTCCAAGGCGCTGCAGGCGCTCTGAATTTCCATTGGGTGGGAAATTGCGATTGGGAAAATTTGGCAAAGGAATGGAATGTGGGGGCATTGTCGCAAAATATTGTACTGGGTAGGCCGAATTTGGCCACGAATCGACGAAACGTCAGCAGAAAGGTTGGCGCCGATTGGTCTTGGACCAGTTCGAGGGAGATGGCACGGGTTACCAAGCAAACCCAGAAACAAATCCACCATTTTGATGAAGGTTTTGTTTTTGTGGGATTTTGGGGATTTTTGGCGAGGTAAATCGGGCCGCAAAAATCTAGACCGGTCGCCGAGAATGGGGGTGAGGGACGGACTCGTTCCTTTGGGAATTGGGGAAAAGGGGGGAGATCGAACGGGGTCAAATGAAACCGGCGGCACGGGATACAGGCTTTGAAGAGGACACTTTCCACTGTCCGACGGCCTCGGGGTACCCAGAATTGCCGTCTGATCCACCATAGCGGGAGGTCGTGAAGTATGGGGAGGGACGGTACTCCGCGTGTGCCGATATCAGCGGGGTTTTCGGTGCCAGGGACATGGCGAACAATAAGGTGGGGGAGTGACTTGACCGTTTTAATGCGGTTTTGGACAAAAATTTCCTTGGTAGGGGTTTTTTGTTTAAGCCAGGAAATGACAATTGCCGAGTCGGTCCATAAATTCAATGTGGGCGAAAGGGAGTCCAGCGACAATTGTGTTTGGATAAATTTTAGGGTTCGAACTCCCATTTCAACAGAAATTAACTCCAATCGGGGAATGGTTAGATTGTCCCCCTTATGGGATGGTTTTACCTTCGATTTTGAAAATATAAGAAAGGAAGATGAGAAACTGGGGCAGGACACGCGAAGGTATACGGTAGCGCACATTTCCACCCCGGAGGCGTCCGTAAAACAGTGGAGTTGATATGTTTTATCTGAGGGAAAACCTTCAATGGGAGAGCGGGGGATGGTGATTTTGTCTTTTGGGGACCATCGTCGGGTTATTTTGGTCCATTCTTCGTGTGATTCGGGGGGTATGGGTTGGTCCCAGCTCAATTGGTGTTGCCAAAGGGACTGCAGAAAAATTTTGAGTGGGAGTAGCAACGGGGTGATGAGACCGAAGGGGTCGTAATGCGAAGCCACGAAAGAAAGAATTTTTCGCTTGGTGGGGCAAAACGTCTGAGGGGGGAAACGGAAATTTGGATTTTATCGGTGTCCGTGTTCCAATCAAGCCCGAGAAATTTTTGTTCGGGACCGGGCAATTTGAGTTTGGAGGGTAAGGGTGCAAGAATTTCCGGGGAATTACTAGCAAATTCTTGTAAGGGCATGTTTGCTTCCTTTAAAAGCAAAATGGTTCTTTCGCATTTTTCGGTTCCTTCTGTTGGGGTTTCAGCACAAAGCAGGAGGTTGTCAACATATGTGTTTTGGGCAAGTTCCGCCGAAATGGGGGAGTTGGATTGCGAAAAATGGTGTTTGAGTGTGGCGGCTAATAGGAAAGGTGAGCAAGTGAGGCCGAAAGCCACTCGGGTGAACCGGAAAATTTGGACGTTTTGGGGGGAAAGGGGGTGTGACGGGTCGCGCACCCATAAAAATCGGGTACAGTCTCGATGTGCTGGGTGTAGGCTGACTTGCAGAAAGGCCTTTTCGATGTCACAAATAACGACGAATTTCGGGATTCGAAAACGGAGAAGGAGGCCTACCATTTCTGGAATTATGATGGGGCCAGGGAACAAGCATTCGTTGAGAGAGACCTCTCTGCTGAGTTTTGCCGAACCATCGTAGACGATTCGGACTTTGTTTTTGGCTGTGTTGACCACCGGATGATGGGCTAAATAATGCAGGGGAGGGGAAACCGGTTGGGAGGGTGGGACCTTTTCAATTATGCCGAGGCTTTGTTGCTCGGTGATGATGGAATTGTATTTTTGTAAGAGGTGCGGGGACTTTTGGAGTGAAGAGAGGACAGACCGGAGTCGGCCCCAGGATAACCCGAAATTTGAGGGGAGGGGGAGGGTGTGGGGGTCCGCCCTGAAGGAAAGTTTGACTTGGTAACGTCCTGCAACATACTCAATTTCGTTGTGGAATTTGTGGAGGACTTTCAGATCGCTTGAGTCTTGTTGGGGGTGGTCTTTAATCCCAATTCCTTCAAGGGTAAAAAAGTCGGACGGGGGGGACGGAAGACTCGGGTTCTTGGATGCAAACATTTGTCATTTGGGTAGGAAGGGCTGATCGGGAGTAAAAGGAACGGCCTGCAATCAGGGGGCCGACTAGAGTTTGGATGAGGTGGTATCCGGATGGAAGGCGTTTGATCGGGGTGGGTTCGAGTTCGTAATAATAATCCCCTCCGAGTAGTATGGTTGGATTGACTTGATCGGGAGTGGTTAGGAAGTCCTGATAGGAGAGAATTTCTTGAGTGTACGGGATGTAAGGAAGGGGATGGGTGAGATGGTCCACGGCGTTGGCTGTGACGATAAGGGACCGACCATCGATCAATTTGAGGCCAAATCGAGTAGAATATGTGGAGAGTGTTTTTGATTTAGGATTGTTGAACACCCCGAGGCGGGTAGTAACGGGGGTAAGGGGCAACGCTAAGTCGTGGGCTCGGCGAATGTCGATGTATGAGTGACTGCTTGCATCATCGAGAAGAAGAATGCCAGAACATTCTCGGGATGGGAAATCGGGATGGAAAAGGGTGACTTTCACGCATTTCAGAAGTATTGGGTGTCTGGGAAAAGTGGCATTTATGGAAGCATTTGCGTGGGAATGGATTCCTTCCTCAGGAATTTGTGTTTGGTTGGGGGCAGAAATGGGAATATTTGGATTAGATGTGGGGAGTGCCAACAAAGAGGTGGGGGGAATATTTTGGGGCCGATGGTATCGGGTTCGATTTTGCTGCGAGATGTCAGCTGGGATGAAAGGATCGGAATTGGGTGGCAAAGAATTAAAAGGGGGTGGAGCAAATGGGTTGTTGGTTGATTGGATAAAGTGAGTGTTGCTCCCGGGGTTATTTCGAGATGGGGTTGGGCAAAGAGGTCGGGGATGCCCTCCTCTACAATTGGAACATACGGCTGGAGAAGGACACTGGCGAGCCATGTGTCCATCCTTTAAGCATTTAAAGCAGCGTTGGAGCGTACGGAGGCGTTGAGAGAGTAACTCGGGGGTCGGGAAACGGCTGCAGTGACTTGAGAAATGGTCGGCAGCATCGCAAAAAAGGCAGGGTAATTTTGGTTGAATTTTGGGCTTTGGAATGAATGGTTTTGAATGAGTTCGGGATTGGGAATGAAAAGTGAGGCTGGGTTGGGGGTTGAATGCCGAATTCGAAGGCGGGTGGCGGTGAAATGGTTTTGGGCGGTTGGCGGGATCCGGTTTGGGTAGGAGGGTCTCGATTTGCTCTTTTCTTTTGAGAATGGAGCGGAGTTTGTCCCGCAACTGATCGGTTGACCATTGGTCCGAATTTTCCCTGGCCAAATAAATCTCGTCTAAAACATAACGGGGAAGTCGCTGTTCCACTTCCATTTGAATGTTGACCGTGTTGTGGGGCTGGTTTTGTTGCCCCATATGTACACAAACTGCTTCCAGCTGTTCAATTAAAGAACGAAGATCCGAACAAAATGTATCCCCGGGTCGGACGCGTGGAAGCTTTCGAAGGGATGCTTGGAGGGCACGGGCAACTTCCTCGGGGTCATCATAATGGTCGGACAACAGGTTAATGGCGGACCCATACGATTCGTCGGAAACGGGAAGGGCATTTACGAGGGTCAGAGGGGGACCCGAAAGGCACTGTTTCAGATAGGTAAATTTCAGTGAATCGGGGATCGGTTGACTATCGACGGCAGCAAAAAATGAATTCCAAAATGATTTAAACGAAGTACAATCTCCGGAGAATATGGGAAGGGTGGTTTTGGGGAGGTGAATAAGGGATGGTCCACTGAAGTGATTGGAATGACCGGGGTCCGGGGTGATGGCATTTTCAATTTCGAGCCTTTGGGACCTGAGGGAACGAACGTATTTCCGGAGATCGGAAATGGCATCATGAAAGGGGATTTCCGCAACAAAATCGTCATAAACTGGGTTGTCCAGGGTTCGTTCATTTCCGGTCATGCTGGTGCGAAGACCCATCCATTTGTCATGGGCGGCGGTTAGTTCCTTTAGGATTTCTTCTACGTCTTTCTTTTCGTTGTCCAAATGGGAAAGGACGGTCCGCAGCGTAGTGTGGTAAAGGGTATTTGATTGCCCGGCGGGGCGTACGGGGAGCGGGAATTGTTTCCGGACTGCCTTGAGTTCGAGCGCCTCCTGATAGGCCTGTCGAATTTGGTCTCGGAAAGGAGCAGACATTGGAAGGGAGAAAGGGATGGACGAGGGTTATATTCTTAGGCAAAAGGCCTCGGGTTCGGTTTCCCGGCCGTTGTGTCGTGACTTCGCGGGTTAGGGGGGTTGGTATTCAGTGGGTCGGGTAAATTTCAAAGACCAGCGATTTCTTCCAAGCAAATTTATTTCTTCTCTCAGCAAAGAAAGGCACGATTAAAGCGAGCGGTGAATAATGTGAAGGGTTTCACAAAACGGGGAGTAAAGGCGAATGAATGCGATCGGATCAGACTCGGGGGGGGGGGGGAGAGGGCGGGTCAATTCAAAGCCCTTTTAACACCTGCGGATCTGGCTAGGCCAAAAGGAGCACAAAAGGGGAGGGGGGCTGGGCAGACGGGGATTACGCAATCCCTTACTTTTCGGAACGCGACACAACCATCAAAATTGTTTTTGACACATTTCCACACACAGACACACATTTAGGCTTACATTACCGGAAAAGGGGACATTTTGAGCATTTTCTTTTAAGAATTTCTTAATTTTCGGTGACATCTTCCCACGGGTAGCAATTGCCTCTTCCTCCCAACAAATTTTTCATATTTTTATCTCCTCCTATTGAAAAATGTAGCAAATTTTCTATGGATTTTAGAAATTTTGAAAATTAAGGCAATGGGTGGTCGAACGGTTTGGTCTATTCAGCCAACAGGAGATGGACTTTTCCACCGTTTGTCTGTTTGAGGATGTGTACAACAATTCGGCATGGAATTACCGGTACTTTATTGGTACTCAGCTGAGCGACTGCTTCACAAACGCGGAATTCATGGCACGTGAAATTGGGTGTGCTTCTTTTCTTGCTAAATTCACTTTTTGTTTAAATTGAAACTAAATTGATAAAGCCGGTTAGGTAAGTTGCTCCTCCCCGTTTGGTGGAAAAAGAAAAATTAAGTTGAGGAAATGATTGTTCCCCGGGCTTATCGGCGTCCACACCGAATCCAAATCTGTTTTGGGCGAACAAACCGACCGGTGTGGGTTGGGCAACGTTTTTGTATTAAAAATTACCCAAAAATTATGTCAACAATTTGTTTTTGCTTTTTAGGTACAATAAATCGATATTTTCACAGTTACACTTTGGACTGCATCAAAAAGGCGCCCGGAAATGAAAGTGGCTGGAGTTACTTGTCCGGGTACAGTTTTTTGATTGTCAATTGTTTTTTCAGAAGTATTTACTTCACAATGCTAAACTAGAAAAAAATTTGTTTTTCACGATTTTTTAAATTTTCCGTTGAATTTTTGATCAGTATTCTCATCAACGATCCGTTGGGTGCTGACCGTCCCGAAATTGTTCGCTGCTGTGAGGAACTTCTTGCCCGTCAGCCTCCGTGCAAGTCGTCCCATCTGTTCCAATTTCTCATTGACAAAATTGGGGACAAATTGCGTCAGAGTGCGGTGTCCGATGAATGTCAGTTGACGGAGCTGACGCGAAAGGGCAACGAGGTGTGAATTTGTGTGTTGCGAAATTCTTGAAAATCGTGCAGAAATTTTGATATTTTTTATTTCAGTATTTGGACATTTTGGAGCAGGTCGACCCGATTCGGCACAATTTTTGGACGTACCGGCGCACTCAGCTTCAGGATTTGGCCGGTTCAGTGAAGCTCAGCGCTTGAGAGAGCAAAGAGGAAGCGCGAAACACTCAGAAAATTAATTCGTTTTTTCAATAATGTGCACTTTTTAAATAAATTTTGGTTATTTTATATATTTGTTAAATAAGCATTTTTTTACTATACAACGATTCATTGGTCGATTTATTTTTGATGTATTTTGTATTTAATGGCTTAAATCGGTTGTCTTCTCTCTCTTCCAGCCAGCCAACAAATTTTATGGTTTTTTCTGTTGCCGGCGGTGCGTTTTCCTCCCCGTCAGCGTCAAGCAGTTCGGCGGCAAAGACGGAAAAGCTTCTGCAGGTTGGAGGAAATGCAATTAGACAAATATTTTTGTGCATCGCATTTGTGCGTTTAGGTTGACATTTTCTTGTTGAACGCGCCGCATGTCGAGAATGGACAGAGTGCCGAGAATGGAAGTGACGAGTTGGAGAGGTTGGCACGACAATTTGGCACCGCCGCACTGTTCGATGGTGGCAGCTTTGCGCTTCGTGATGGTAATGGTACAGTGGTTTTTTTGCCTTAAAGCGCTCCGATCCGGTTTAGAAGTCTCTCAAATTTTGGGTGAATCCGAAAGGGTCGGTGTTCGGGCCCGGACTTATGGAGTCCGGTTGGAGAATCTCGGGAAATTGGAGCGCCAAAAGTTTGACGAGATTCTCGGCCCGGACTTTGTTGAACCGATTTTCTGAAATCGAATCAAATTTTAACCGAGAAATGTCGGTACCAGACCATGGTCCGGCTTCTAATCGAGGTCCTGTCTGACCCCAATTATGGCTAAATTCCGAGCAGTACAAAAAATAAATGGGTCGGTCTAGCTCCACCCGAAAAATCCCCCGATTGGATCATCGGTCCGGTCTCTATGGTTGAGTTGATTTGTCTTCACAAAAATTTCGAATTCTGTCGGTTGGCCAATTGAAGATCGTGGTCCTGCTGGGCATGGTCATCAACAGTGTTGTGAGCGGCGTCATGTTCGCATTGACCGGTATCGGGACGGTCGCCAGCTGCCGGACATTATGCGACTGATCGGTTCCGAACTCAGCGAGCCGTACTCCTTCTACACGTACCTCTACTTCACGCACCAGTGGCCCGAACTGTGCGTTCTGGTATGTCAACAAAAATTATGCTTTAAAATTGACATTTTGGTACTTTTTATATATATATTTTTGACATGACGAAAACATTGCCCTCCTCCCTAAAAGGCCGTCGACTGTGACAGTGAGGCGATTGTGGGCGCCGTTCTGTGCAAGATGGAGGACCAGCATTTGCCGGATTACGCCGGCTCCGTTCTGTCGCGGGGTCAGTGAAGTGCATGCCTATAGGCGACTTGTTGGGACTGTTCGGGCTTCGACGGGTCTGAAAAATCTCAAGATTGATCGGGGGCAGGGGCGTAGCCAGGAGGGTGCCCGTGGGGCCCGCCCCCCCCCCCCCGAAAATGAAATTTTTTTGTTGAAAATTTTAGTGATATTCAACTTTTTTTCGGAAAAATTGCTTAACAAAAATGCAATAAACAGCAAAAAATACACCCTTAAGAATCGACTTTTTGGATCGCCCCCCCCCCCTCCCCTCCGAAAAAAATCCTGGCTACGCCCTTGATCGGGGGTTCAGTTCAGTTATAGCAGCCCCCCCCCCCCCACCATTTTGTTGAGAGACGTCGTTTTTACTTCAGTTTTTTCAAGCAGTTCGCCCTTCTATTTCCAGGTTACATTGCCATGCTGGCGGTGGAGGAAACTTACCGGGGTCATGGCTTGGGCATTCGGCTGGTTCGCACTGTTATCGAAATAATGCGTGAGAAGGGCTGCCACGAAGTGCGTTTTTTGTTGTTGTTTCATTTTACAATTTGGCCGATTTTGCCTTCATTTTTTGGGGGTTTCCTGATCACAGTCGGAGAAGAGGGGGGAGGCCCAAAGATTTTTTGTTAAAAAAATTTTTTTGAACTTTTCTTGTCCTGTTAATACCAACAAAAAAAATCTCGCAATTTTTTTCACAGGTTGTGCTTGAAACGGAGGTGACCAATGCGCGTTCGTTGAGTTTGTACGGTCGACTTGGCTTCATCCGTGACGCGCGTCTGTCGCGTTACTATTTGAACGGTGGCGACGCGTTTCGACTCAAATTGTTTCTGGAACAGGCGGACGAACGGCCCGACGGCACATCAGTGGCGGATGGCGGTGGGTTGGCAGGCGAGGGGAATAAGGGGAGGCGGAAGGGATGGACGCCTACGGCCTCATCGGAACGTCGGAATTTCCGAGGCCTCAAGAAATTTCGAAACTCGGGATTCCAGGGCCCAAAAAATTTCGGAAAGTCGGAATTCCGAGGCTTCAATTTGTCGGGAAGTCGGAATTCTGCCCATTCCTGGGGTGGGTGGGGGGGGGGGAGTCAATGACTTCTCGGGAAGAAATTTTCAAAAATGTGCATTGTTTATAGTGAACACGCTGGAGGGGGGGACGATCAACACCAGTTGGACAACCATCGACGGCGGCCACACGATATCCGTACAGCAGCGGCGGCCGCGGAAGGGCAAAGACGGCGGCGAAGGCGCCACAGCAGCAGAAGAAGATGAAGCGGGTCAGTTCACGGATGAGCCATGTTGTTCTTCGTCCACAACGCTCAAATGCTCAAAATCCGTTCAAAATAATTATCATCAAATTTGTGGCAGCGAGCAGCTGCCTTACAATTAGTTAATTACATTTTTATACACACACACACACACACACACATTGTTTTTTTTTACAATTTTACGTGATGATAAAAATATGTGCCACTCACTCACTCATTCACTCTGTCTCACTGTTGTGCTTGGGACTTGTCAGAAAAAAAAAACAACATTTTTCCATCCCCTCCGGGGTTGCCTTTTTGCCCGGATTTTTTTTGGCGGAAGTTCATTCAATTCCAATTCATTTCAATGGCCAGCACTGGTGCCGATTTTGTTGAGTCCGCCAAATTGCCCACTTCAATTTTCTTCCAACCCGACAACCTTTCTTTGTCTGGCAGAGCATTCAGCCCCGATTCGATGACGCCATTCGTTATCAACTTTTCTCTTGTTGGGATTTGATGTTTAAAGAAAAAAAAGTCGTTTTTCCCTTAATTTTCAAAAATTTACACCGATTCAAAACCCGGTTTAAAATCTCAATTTTTATAAAATTTGCAATTTTTCGGGAGAGGATAGGCTTGAAGTTGGTTGCTTCATTACCCTTTTTATTTTACTCACTTATAGAGGGGTGTCGTGGCTCAGTGGTTAGTGCTCGCCATTTGCCATTGGACAAATGGGTTGGCAGTTACGAAGGCAAACAACCGTCGGAATTTTCCACTTTTTATTCTCATTCAAAATGCCAAAAGGTGAACAATAAAACGATTGATTCGGAAAAAGAGGGGAGAAGCTGTAATTGATTGATTAACTCCAAAAATGGCACTTTAAATTGTTTTTCCACTTTTTATTCCCATTCAAAATGCCAAAAAAAACATCATTTAGGTAGATTGTTTGAGAATTAATGCAATGGTTCAAGCATAAACACGGGGAAAAGCTGTAATTGTCTTTTTGTTTTAAATGGGAGTTTATTCCGCGCGGTGGAGATAAAAACGAAAAAGTGCGATCGAAAGCGTTGCGTTTATCGAGTACACAAAAATGGGGAAGATGATGAAGCCGATGACCAAAACGAACGGCATCAATTCATTTTGTCCGTCTTTCTTGTTTTTCACCTAAAATTCAAATAAAATTGAACCGAGATCCTGATCTCGGTACTTTTTTTTTAATCGAGATTTTCGAAAAATCTCATATCTCAAAAAAATTTGTTCGACGAGCCCTTGCGTCTATGGTATACGCAACAGGGATATCCATCGTGTAGGTAAAATAGAATGAAAGTAAAGACTTTCGGATTTGAGTTTAAATAGAACCGGAGCTATGGGCGGTCCGTCCGACGTCATTCCATAGCGGGCAGACCATCGATGAAGCTGGATGATGGATCATTTTTGTTCTCATTCAATTCACAATTTTCCAAAATTAATATTCATTTTATTCAATGCGAAATTGATTAAATTAATTTATGCCGAAAAAATGACATCATTTAACAAGAGCAGCCACAGCACCCGAAGAAGCTGCAACGAAAGCGGCACAATGCCTGCCGAGACGCGCAAGAATGCAATCTCGAATGTTCAAATGTGAACAAAGAATGTGGGGGACGGATGATTGGGAGATGCAGAGAAA